>JAAGEH010000049.1:1816466-1992959 GCA_011751065.1 Lasiurus cinereus
TATGAGCCTATGTTTCCTCATCTTGAAAGTCACCATACTCACAGAGCATTGAGCGACTTTTATAAGTACTTTTAAGGAATCATGCAGGAAAGCTAATTTAGGTGATAGGAATGTATAGTAGATAGATAATATCCTAGCTTAGGAGAAAAGATGGCACATTAGCCTTACATGGTGGTGGCTGAAGGTAAAAAACAAGCACTGCAGCAAAGAAAGAGCACTAAGTCTGTCTTCTGTCCTAATTTTTGGCTATTGTTGAACTAAGCAAGCTCCCTTACACTGTTTCTTTTCCTCAATATCTCTCCCAATTATTAGAATGACACATTCAATGAAGTTGCCCAAACTGAAAAACCTGGGCTAATACCATTTGCTTTGTTTGCTTTCATCCCTGTAAAATCAGCCAAATAGTTCTGTCAGGTTTCCTCATAAACAGGCCCTGATCCACTGCCTCTGTTTAGTCCTCATTTCCAACATTAGTCTCTCTTTTTCTTGGGCTCCAAAACACTGCAGCTTTCTAAAGTTATCCTTCCCACAGCAACCAGAATGGTTCACTTAAAAGGAAAGCTAGACCAGGATGCTCCCATGCTTGACATTCTTCACTTTCCCTCCTTCTGTGGAATAAAATCTAAGATCCCTACTATGTTATATAAGACCCTCAGTGGTCTGTCTCTACCTACTTCTCAGACTGGCACCGCCGAGGGCCGGGACATGGGCATTCACTCCCACAGTGTGAGGAAACTCCATACTGTCCTCCACAATGGATGTACCAATGCTGCACCAACTCTGAATTCCCATCAGCATTGCAGGAGGGTTCCTTTTTCTCCACATCCTTTCCAGCACTTCTCATTTGTTGATTTGTTGATGATAGCCATTCTGACAGATGTCTCATTATTGTTTTGATTTGCATCTTTCTGATAATTAGGGATTTTGAGCATGTTTTAATATGTCTCTGGGCCTTTTGTATGTCCTCTTTATAAAAATGTCTATTTAGATCCCTTGCTCATTTTTTTTATTGGATTGTTTATCTTCTTTTTCTTAAGTTGTCTGAGTTCTCTAAATTTTGGTGATTAAACCTTTATCTGAAATGTCATTGGCAAATACTAGTATGTTCTCATGTGTAGTGAGTTAACTTGTTGTTTTGTTAATGGTTTCTTTTGCTTTACAGAAGCTTTTATTTTGATGTAGTCCCATGTTTATTTTCTCCTTAGTCTCCATTGCCCTAGGACTGTGTCTGTAAAAACATTGTTATGAGATATGTCTGCTACTTGGCTGCCTCTAGAGTCTTGTAGAACATTTTGGTTCTCCATCTTACATTTAAGTCTTTTAGCCATTTTGAGTTTGTTTTTGTGTATGGTAAAAGTTAGTGATCTAGTTTCTTTTTTTTTTTTTTTGCATGTATCTTACCAAATTTCCCAGCACCATTTATTGAAGAGACTGTCTTGACTCCATTGTATGCTCTTTCCTCCTTTGTCAAATATTAATTGAGCATAATGGCTTGAGTCAATTTCTGGGTTCTCTGTTCTATTCCATTGTTCTATATGTCTGTTCTTGTGCCAGTAACAGTTTTGAGAACCATGGCCTGGTAATATAGCTTGATATCTGGTATTGTGATCTATCCAACTTTTTTCTTCTTTCTCAGGATTACTGTGGTTATTCGGGAACATTTTTTGTTCCAGATGAATTATTAGAGAGTTTGTTCTAGATCTTTGAAATATGCCACTGTTATTTTAATGGGGATTCCATTGAATCTGTAGATTGCTTTGGGTAGTATGGGCATTTTAATGATGTCGATTCTACCAATCCAGGAACATGGTATGTTCTTCCATTTGTTTATGTCTTCCTCTATCTCTTTTTTCAATGTCTTGTAGTTTTCCGTGTACAGGTCTTTTACATCCTTAGTTAAGTTTATTTTTAGATATCTTTTTTTTTTGGTGCAATGGTAAATGGAATTGTTTTGCATTGTTTTGTTTCTTTGTTTGTTTATCTTTTTGTGAGTTCATTATTGGTTTATAAAAAGGCCATAGATAACTGGGTGTTAATTTATGAATCCTGCTACATTGCTGAATTCATTTATTAGGTTTAGTAGCTTTTTGATAGAGTCTTTGGTGTTTTCTATGTATACTATTATGTCATCAGTGAACAAGGACATTTTTACTTCTTCTTTTCCAATTTGGATGCCTTTTATTTATTCTTCTTGTCTAATTGCAATGGCTAATACTTCCAGTACTATGTCGAACAGGAGAGGTGAGAGTGGGCATCCCTGTCTTGTTCCTGTTCTTAGGGGAAATGGTTTTAGCTTTGGTGTTTTCTATGTATACTATTATGTCATCAGTGAATAAGGACATTTTTACTTCTTCTTTTTCAATTTGGATGCCTTTTATTTCTTTTTTCTTTTCTGATTGCTATGGCTAATACTTCCAGTACTATGATGAACAAGAGTGGTGAAAGTGGGCATCCTTGTCTTATTCCTTTTCTTAGGGGAAATGAGTTTAGATTTTTCCCATTGAGTATGATGTTGGCTATAGGCTCGTCATATAAGGATTTTATTATGTTGAGGTATGATCACTCTATATCCACTTTGCTGAGAGTTTTATTAAGAAATGGTGTTGGATTTTGTAAATTTTTTTTGCATAAATTGATATGATTATGAGATTTTTATCTCTTAATTTGTTTATGTGACATATCACACTTACCGTTTTGTGGATATGGTACCATCATTGCATTCCCAGAATAAATCCCACTTGGTCATGGTATATGATCTTTAAAATCCAATGTTGAATCTGATTTGCTAGAATTTTGTTGAGGATTTTAGCATCTATGTTCATAAAGTGTATTGTCCTGTAGTTGTCTTTTTATGTGATATCTTTATTTGTTTTGGGGATTAGTGTAATGCTGGTTTCATAGAAAGAGCTTGGAAGTGTACCTTCCTCTTGAATATTTTGGAATAGTCTGAAGAGGATAGGTTTTTCTTCTTTGAATGCTTGGTAGAAATCCCCTATAAAGCTGTCTAGATCATTGTGTTTTTTGGAAGATTTTTTATCGCTCTTTCAATTTTTTTGGTAGTTAGCAGCCTTTTCAGGTTTTTTTTTATTCTTCCTGATTGAGTTTTGAGAGCTTGTGTTTTTCTAAGAATATGTCCATTTTGTGTAGGTTGACTAATTTTTGGAATAGAGTTGTTCACTGTATTTTTTTTCTTAATCATTTGTTTTTCTGTGGGATCAGTTGTTACTTCAGTGCTTTAATTTCTGATTTTGTTTATTTGGGTTCTCTCTCTTTGCTTCTTGGTGAATATGGCTAGAGGTTCATCAATCTTGTTAATCCTTTCAAAGAACCACCTCTAGGTTTTATTGATCTTTTGTATTGTTTTTTTTTTATTTTGGGGGTGTTAGTCTCTATATCATTTATTTCTGCTCTGATGTTTAGTATTTACGTCATTCTGCATATGCTGGAATTTTCTTTTTGCTCTCTTTCTAACTCTTTGAGTTGTAGGGCTAGGTTATTACTATTTTTTTTCTTGTGTTTTGAAGTAGGCCTGTAGAGCTATGAACTTCCCTCTCAAGACTGCTTTCACTGTGTTCCAGAGATTTTGGACTGTTGTATTTTCATTGACGTTTCTTGCTATGATGCTTTTTATTTTTATTTGATCTCTTTGGTAACCCAATCATTGTATAATAGCATGCTATTTAGTCTCCAAATGTTCTATATTTTTATTATTTTTATTGTAGTAGATTACTAATTTTATGCCATTGTGATCTGAGAAGATGCTTGATATGATTTCTATCTTCTTGAATTTGAGGGTAATTTGCCTGTGTCCCAATATGCAGTCTATCTTTTGAAAATGACCCATGTGTACTTAAGAAGAATGCATATTCTGTGACTTTAGGGTAATATGTTCTGAAGATGTAAATTAATTCCATCTGATCTAGTGAGTCATTTAGAATTGATGTTTCTTTGCTAATTTTTTTTGTTTATAAGGTTTGAACAGAGGTATTAGTGGGTATTAAAATCCCCTACTATAACTGTATTGCTGTCAATCTCTCCTTTGATATCCTCCAGAAGATTTTTTATGTATTTGGGTGCTCCTATATTGGTTGCATATATGTTTACCAGAGTTATATCTTCTGGTTGTATTGCTCTCTTTAGTATTATGAATTGACTTTCCTTATCTCTTATTATGGCCTTAACTTTGAGGTCTAATTTGTTAGATATAAATATTGCTACTCCAACTTTTTTTTTCATTTTCATTCACCTGAAAAAACTTTTTCTATCTCTTCACCACAAGTCTGTGTGTGTCATTTGTTCTGATGTGTGTCTCCTGTAGACAAAAGATACATGGGTCATGTTTTAATATCCACTCAGCTATTCTATGTCTTTTGATTGGGACATTTAAAGTTATTATTAATAGGTACTTTTGTCCCGATTTTATTCTTTATGCCTGTGTTCCTTCTTCCCTTCCTATTTCTTCTTTTTATAGAAAACCCTTTAGTGTTTCTGGTTTGGTGGTAATAAACTCCCTTAGTCCTTTTTAGTCTGTGAAGCTCCTAATTTCAATCTCAACTTTTATTCATAGCTTTGCTGGGTATAGTATTCTTGCATTCAGACCCTTGCTTTGCATGACTGTACATTTCATTCCATTCCCTTCTGGCCTGATGTGTTTCTGTTGAGAAATCAGTAGATAGTTTGATGGAAGATCCCTTGTAGCTTATTTTCTGTTTCTCTTTGGGAGCCTTTAAGATTCTTTGTCGATGGTGTTTGCAAATTTAATTATAATGTGTCTTGGCATTGATCTTTTGGGGTCATCTTGTTTGGGATTCTGTGAGCTTATTAGACTTGTGTGCATTTTTTCTTCCCAATATCAGTGGAGTTTTCTGTCATTATTTCTTCAAACTAGTTTTCTATTCCTTGCTCAGTTTACTCTTCTTCTAGTACCCCTATTATGTGGATATTGTCTCATTTTGTATTGTCCCAAAGTTCCCATAGGTTCTCCTCCTGTTTTTTTAAGTTTTGTTTGTTTGTTTGTTTCTCTAGATGATGCTCTGTTTGGGTATTTGGTGTTCATGTGTTTACAGCTGAGGCAGCTAACACCTGGGCAATGTGGTTGCAGGGTCCCGGGATGTATATGAGGTCTCTCCAGTTGAAGCTAAGACTGGACTTCTAATCACAGCTGCTCTCTCCTTCAAGAAGGTGTGGTCTCTACAGCAGGGTCAGCCACTCCAGGAGAGATTTCAAGAGTAGTAGAGGCTGCCTGGCCAGGGGATATTGGTCTGCCAGTTCCCAACAGTCCTGTGAAATATAGCTGTCCTTCACTCATAAACACAAATACTCCTCACACATCCACTCACTGTCCTTTTGCTCTCTTATTCACACACTATCTTGTAGCCTGCCATCCCATTTGCAGCCATCTTGAATCTCCTGTAAAATTTTTAAAGTACATATTTTTCATTAATTTATTAATTTTATATTACATTTTTGTTTGGTTTTCATTAAGTGACTATTCACTTGATTTTTTCAAATGTACATTCCTATTCAATGCTACTTCTATTGTTTCAGAACACCTTAATGCAGAGGTATACATAATTGAAAAATTGTATTATGTAAGTTAAATATCAATTATAATTATTAAATTGAAATTTATTACTATAAAGATATCAATCATTTATATATATATATCCTATCTAAAAAAACCCAACAATATGCAAATTGACCATACCTCCTTATGTCCACAAGCCACATCCAGCTGCCAATCAGGAGTGAGTATGCAAATTAACCCAACCAAGATGGCTGCAGCCATGGAGCAAACAGGAGGCTTGGGTTTCCCTGTCAATGGAGAAAGCCAAGCTTCCTGCATACCCTGTCCAGCCCAGGCCTCTGCTCAAGGCTACAAAATTTCAATTATAGAAGATAAATAAATCCAAAAAAAATGGCTGCAGCCACAGAGTGAACAGGAGACTTGGGTTTTCCCAGTAATGGAGGAAGCTAAGCTTCCTGCACACCCTGACCAGCAGAGGCCTCCACTCAAGTCTACAAAGTTTCAATTATAGAAAATAAATAAATCCCTGATACGAGGGCCTCTGCTTGGGTCACTGAGAGGCATGAAGAGCCTGCAAACCATCACAGGCCCCTGGACCAGGCTGTCCATGCCCCAAGGGAATCCCCACCCTGATCTGGGAAACCCTTCAGGTCAAACCAGCTGGCCCCCACTCCCATAAGTGCACCAGGTCTCTATCCTATCTAATAAAAAAGTAATATGAAAATTGAATGTCAATCCAACATGCAAAATGACTGCCCTCATGTGACACAAGATTGGGCCTAAACTATCAGTCAGACATTCCTTGAGGGGTCCCAGATTGGAGAGGGAGCAGGCTGAGCTGAGGGATACCCCCTTATGCACAAATTTTGTGCACCAGGCCTCTAGTGTATGCATGTATGGATGTGTGTGTATACATCATTAATTTTACTTTTTTCTTTTCTTAAGGAATAGAATCAAAATTGAATTACCTTAGTGTCCAAAGATGTCTTATGTTTAATAATACAAAAAGCCTCCTCCTGAGTGGTTATTGTTTATTATAATAATAATTTTCTTTGTGAAACTTACTCATCTACATGTTTATATAAAAACAAAACCACATTTTAGTCCAAACTTCTCTCCCAGAAGGTAGTATATGGAAATAAAATTGAAATTTACTTTTTTTATCTTGTATTGCCTAACCATGTTTAACACATTAATTTTAGGCATTTCATTTTATTCCTTTGAGTTTTCTACACAATTATGCCATCTGCAAATAAGGACAGCTTTTTTTTTCCATTACAGACTATATGACTTTTTTTTAAATGTTATTTTACTTCACAAGATACCCTGTTCAGTAATTCCAATATAATATTAAATAAGAATAATGAGAACAGATACATTTGCTTTCTTTCTATTCTCATGTGGAGTGCATTTGGTGTTTTAACCCTTCAGTATAATTTTAGCCATTAGTTTTGGTGCTCTTTAACAAATTGAGATGGTTCCTTCTATTACTTTTTTTTCCCTCTGAGTTTTAATCATGAATGGACATTAAATTTTTTCAAATGTTTTGCTCATATCAATTAATAATTTGATTTTTTTTGTGTAGCCTGCAAATATGGTGGATTAATAATATTAATTTTCAAATATTGATTCATCCTTTACCCTTTCAAAACAAATCTTACATTATCCTGATACAGTATATAATTTTTACTATGTATTGTTGAATTATATTTGTTAATATTTTAAAGAAATTTTGCATCTTTATCCATGAGGGATATTAGTATTTTAATTTCTTTTTTTTTCTTTCCTTTATTCTTTTCTTATATTTTTATTTCTTATCTTGATATCATATTGGTCTGTTTTTGACTTCATAAAATAAATTATAAAATGTTCTTTCCTCTTCTGTTTTCTAAAATAGAAAATACACATTTGTAGTCAATTCTTTTTAAAAATTAGGTAGAATTTTATAATAAAGTCACCTGGACCTAAAGATGTCTTAAAAGAGGGAGTATTGATTAAAATTTTCATTTATTCACATTGCTTAATTTATATAGAATGAATCATAGTAGTTTATGCTTTTTCAAGGATTGTTTCATTTCATCTAATGACAAATTTATGTTTGTCGTATTGCTCATACTGATCCCTGTTATCATATTGATGTTTGCAGTCTGTGTCTTGTTTTCTGCCTGATACTGATATGTTTTCTCTCACTACTTTGTCAGTATTACTAGAGGTTTAATAATTTTTCAGATGTTTATTTACATTGATATTCTCCATTTTTTATTTCATTAATTTCTGCTCTTATATTAATTACTTATTTTAGATGGCTAACATTGGGTTTAATTGCTCCACATTTTTCTAGGTTTTTAAAATGGGAATCAAAATGATTGATTTGAGACTTTTCCAATAAAAATAGTATTATAAAATTTCCTCTAAGCACCTGTGTCTCCCAGTTTTTTACATGTTTTTTTTTCCTCAGTGCCATTCACTTCATTGTAATTTTTAAAAATAATTTAATTCATTTTTTAGAGAGAGGTAAGGGGCAGAGAGGAAAACATCAATATGAAAGCAAAACATCAATGGACTGCTTACAAGGAATTGAGCCCACAACCCTGGCAAGTGCCCTAACATGAAGTCTAACCAGCTACCTTTAGGTGCACAGATAACACCCAACTAAATGAGCCACACCAATCAAGACTACCTCATGTCAGTGTAATTTTTGATTTTCTATTTTGATCTGTGGATTATTTAGAAGTTTGTTGTTTAGTTTCCAAGCATCTCATAATTTTTCTCCGATTTTCCTCTTTTGTTTTCTTGATTGATTTCATTGTCAGAGCATACACTCTGTATGGAATCAATTTTTAAAATTAGCTGAGACTTTCTCTGTGATCCCAAATATTCTCTACCTTAGTATACTTTCCAGGTATACTTGAAAGTACAATTATGCTCTGTTGTTTGCTGAAGCAATATATAGAACTGAAACGAGAAGTACTGCCATAGCTGGTTTGGTTCAGTGAAGGTCCTGGGTTTGATTCCAGTCAAGGGCATATGCCCAGGTTGTTGGGGGCTCTATACTCAGTAGTGAGTATGCAGGAGACAGCCAATCAATGATCCTTTCTCATCGTTGATGTTTGTATCTTTCTTTTCCTCTCCCTTCCTCTCTGAAATCAATATGTATGTGTATATGTATATTTATAAAATTTGTTTTAAAAAAGAATACTTAAGTATGAAACCAACATATATGAACTTAAGTGTGCTCTAAAACAAATGTAGATAATATATTAGAATATTAGCATGTTTTTATATTCCTCTGACAATTTTGTTTCTTTTTTAAAATGCATCTCTATTGTTCAAAGTGTTGCAGATATCTCCCTTTCTCCCCTTCATTGATCCCCTTCACTGATGTCTTCTTTATGTGATATTAATGTTATTTTCCTTAATTTTTATTTTTTATTTCTGTGTGTTTGTTTTCCCTTTTTATTAAATGTAGGGGGTAATACTTTTTAATAAAATCATGCAGGTTTCAGGTGCATAAGTCTACAACGAATAATCTGTACACTATATTGTATGTTCACCACCCTAAGTCAAGTCCTTGTCCATTTATCCCCTCTATACCCTCATAATGTACACTTGAGCTGAAACCAGTTTGACTCAGTGGATAGAGCTTCGGCTTGTGGACTGAAAGGTCCCAGGTTCGATTCCAGTTAAGGGCACGTACCTTGGTTGCAGGCACATCCCCAGTAGGGGGTGTGCAGGAGGTTACAGGCACATCCCCAGTAGGGGGTATGCAGGAGGCAGTTGATCAATGTTTCTCTCTCATTGATGTTTCTAACTCACTACCCCTCTCCCTTTCTCTATGTAAAAAAAATCAATGAAATATATTTTAAAAGAACTCTTTAAAAATGTACACTTGATACCTATATAATTTTATTAACCAATGTCACTTCCTCCACTGGACTCCCTTCACCACCCAATCATCACACTGTTGTTCCTATCTATGAGTTCTTTCTCTCTTTTTTTCTTTTTTGCTCAATCTCTCCACCCCTCTGTCCCACCCCAACAGCTATCAGCCTGCATTCTTTCTATGTTTAGCTCTATGTTGCTTATTAGTTAATTTTGTTCGTTAGATTCCACATAAGTGAAATCATATTGCTTTTAAAAATCAATATTTTCATGATATATAATTTTCTGCATTTAACTTTTAACCTATGTATATTGTCATATTTGAAGTTAATTTCTAGTAAAAAACATAGTGGAGTCAAGTTTTAAATTTAATATATCAATATCTTTCAACTATTCTATTGAGATTACTTATATTTAATGAGGTGATTGATACGTTGAGATTTAAATTTATAGTATTATTTTTTTGCTTTCTGTTTCTCCGCTTTTCTTTCTACTTGTGTATTACTTAATCATTTTTATAATTGCACTTGTTTTTAGATTTTTTTTCAGTATATCTTATTGCCTAGTTCTGCTAGTGACTTGTCTAACAATTACTCCTATAATTGTAATATATGTTTACTTATCGAAATCTACTGGTGCCAAGATTCTACAAATTCGTATGTCAATAGAAAATAAATCCTTTTATATAATTTGCACATCTCCATTTAGAATATGATTGTCAAAAACATTTAAATTACATTTATTGAGCTGACATTTGTTAATAAAATTATATAGATATCAAATGTACATTTTTTATGAGAGATGATCTTTATATTGCATTGTGTGCCTATTACCCAAAGTCAAAGCATCTTCCAATGCCATATATTAGATCCTGTTTAACCTTTTACTACCTCTCCACCCCACTTCACTCTGTCAACCACCATACTGTTGTCTGTGTCTGAGTTTGTTTGTTTGTTTATTTATTTATTTATTTATTTATTTATTTATTTATTTAATTTATATTTTTCCCTATTGCCCTCCTGACCCCCCAGTACATGTCCTCATCCATCTCCCCGCCCCGCTGCATTGGCCTGTATCCACTGGCTATGCCTACACACTCATGCATACAAGTTTGTTTGATCTCCTACAGGCCCCTCCCTCCCAACCTCCCCTGCCTTCCCACTGTAGCACGATAGTCTGTTCATTGCTTCTTCATCTCTGCATCTGTTTCCCCTCCACCCCCTGATTCTTGTCTTTAAAAACATCTTGCCCCTGTAGGCTAGAAATAAACCCACATGAGCAAAAGAAAAATGATTGAGTCTCAATTTCAATGTCCAATAGATTTGAGTCCCAGTTTCAATGTCAAACAGTTTCTTATGTGTACATGTTATCAATGGTATCTGGATAGTGGACAAATGGTGGCAATGCTGATCCGACCCTCTCTGGCTTGGTCTTAGACATCCTCAAGCAATGCACAGCCACTGACTGCTAGCATGGCCAAACATCTCTGGACTGTTTCTCCTCTTGCCTTCGTGGTTGGCACAGACCTGTCAGTTCCTCTCTGTTACAGGAGTCCACTTGGTCTTGGAGTTGTTTTCTGAAAGTATATAAACATATTCTCGACCAAGAGTTAATAAAGGAATCTTTTCTATAAAATTGACTTGGGGTCCTTTTTATTTTTGCCTTCCCACTTTTCCTTTGACTTATTTTGACACCATGTGTGTTTTTCATGGGTGTCTTGCTGTTAGTATTACAAATAGAAATTAGTTTTCTAAAATGAAAATTTTCTAAATGTAATTTACTTACCAGATATTTGTCCTTACATGATATTATCCTATTCTCCACAACCTTTTTTTGATTAATGGATAATTTGGTAAAATTTTTAAATGCAATCTTGATAATTTTAACTTTTTGCACACAAATATGCCTGTTTTATGTTCATTACATACTAAACAATTTTAATGTGAGATGAGATATCACTAGAAATTTTAATTAATACTTTAGAAACAGCTTTTTGACCAGTACACTTAAATTTTCTTGGGTGTTCGCTTATTGCAGTTCGCCAATTTAATCTGAAAGCTAGATAACTCTTTTACATCAAATTTAATACTCTACCAATAATCTTAGATTACCCTGAAATATTAGTGGAAAGTTTTATTTTCATTGAGTAGGCACTGAGCATTCCTAGTGGTAGGCTGAATTTAGATATAAGGTAGTTGCTGTCGGCAAAAGTAGATGGGATCTCAATGTCAGATTTCAAGCTGTATTACAAAGCCACAGTTCTCAAAACTGCCTGGAACTGGCACAAGAACAGACATATAGATCAATGGAATAGTATATAGAACCCAGAAATCGCACCAAACCACTATGCTCAATTAATATTTGACAAAGGAGGCACGAATATACAATGGACTCAAGACAGTCTCTTCACTAAATGGTGTTGGGAAAATTGGACAGAAATATGCAAAAAAATGAAACTAGATCACAAACTTACACCATACACAAAAATAAACTCAAAATGGATAAAGGACTTAAACATAAGATGGAAAACCATAAAAATACTAGAGGAATCTACAGGCAGAAAAATCTCTGACATATGCAGAAGAAATATCTTCACCTACACAGCTCCTCAGGCAATGGAAACTAAAGAAAAAAATAAACAAATGGGACTACTTCAAAATAAAAAGCTTTTGCACAGCAAAGAAAACCATCAACAAAACAACAAGAAAGCCCACTGCATGGGAGAACATATTTGCCAATGATATCAATGATAAGGGTTTAATCTCCAACATTTACAGGGAACTCATACAATTTCCCAATAAGAAGATAAACAACACAATCAAAAAATGGGGAACTGATCTAAATAGGCATTTCTCAAAAAAAGACAAAAAGAAAGCCAAGAGACATATGAAAACCTGCTCAAAGTCATTAGAGAGATGCAAATCAAAACAACAATGTGGTATCATCTCACACCTGTCAGTTTGGCTATCATCAACAAATCAACAAAGGAAAAGTGTTGGCAAAGATGTGGGAAAAAAAGGAACCCTCCTGCACTGCTGGTGGTAATGCAGACTGGTGCTGCCACTGTGGAGAACAGTATGGAGTTTCCTCAAAAATTAAAAATGGAACTGCCATTTGACCCAGTGATCTCACTTTTAGGAATATACCCCAAGAACCTAGAAACTCCAATCATAAAGGATATATGCATCCCTATGTTCATAGCAGGAAAATTCACCCTAGCTAAGATGTGGAAACAGCCTAAGTGCCCATCAGCAGATGACTGGATTAAAAAACTGTGGTACATCTACACAATGGAATACCATGCTGTAGCAAAAAAGAAGGAGCTCATACCATTTGCAACAACATGGATGGAGATGGAGAGCATTATGCTTAGTGAAATAAGCCAAGCAGAGAAAGACAAATATCACATGATCTCACTCATCTGTGGAATATAATGAATGACATAGACTGATGATCAAGATCAGATCCAGAGAATGAGAAACATTGATCAAAACATCAAACCTTGAAAAAAGTGGGTATTTTTGGAATAACGGGGAGAGATCTACAGAGGGACCTTCGTACATGCATATGAGTATAATCATTGGGTACAAACAATGGGGAAGGTGAGGAATGAGAGGGAATTCATACAGTAGTCACCATAATCTTAAGAGAAATTGCTTCATGAGACAGAGATTGGAATTGAAACCCTGTAACATGAAAATCATTTTGGATGGAAATAAGAGAAGTTTCCTTTAAATGTCATAAGTATTGTAATTGAAAGTCAATATATTTGGCCTCTTGAGCTGAGGTAAGTAATCTGTGACTTTGCCTCCCTGAAAAAGTTTATATAAAGTTACAAAAATAAATTGTCAGCTCATTTGAAATTGAATTGCCATGGCCTAGATCAAAGAATATCCTTACATGATATTATCCTACAATATTTTTAATTTTTGATATTTCATAACGTCATATTGTACAACTACCCCAAACAAATGTACAAACTAATTATCTGAATGTTTAGCAGCAATTTAAAGAGGACATGAAAGTATTTAATTCCTTTCAGAAGGAATTGAGGCACTGGGAAGGCACTTGAGCATTCTATGCTGGCCCTCTTTCCTCTTTTGCCAAGAGGGACCCTCTTCTCACAATGCAGGAGCCCTCAGCTGTAGCTTGAGCTCTCTATTCATGCTCGAGGTGGCTGGTATAATGGATCTGTCTCTTGCCAAATGGTGTGAGATGGGCCCTCCCTGGAGAAGGAACCTGGATTCCCCGAGATAAGTGAGCAGTGCCGGGGCTCACGACAGCAGGCGAGGGGATCCCCAAGGCAGGTGCCAGGCATGGAGTCCATGGGGGCATAGGCTACCATGGAGACAGAAATGAACCTCACAGCACCCTGCTTTGCTCCGGAGGATAACTGGTTAGCCAGAGACGGGTAAGATTCCTCAGGAAAGGAACAACCTAAGACAGGCACAGTCCCAGAGGGGCCATCAGGAGAGAACTTGGTAATCAACAGAGGTAGGGCACAGATCCTCACCCCCCCCCACCACCAATCTTGCAGCGATCTGAACCTTCACCCCTTCTGAGGGCGGTCTCC
This sequence comes from Lasiurus cinereus, assembly GCA_011751065.1. Lineage (NCBI taxonomy): Eukaryota > Metazoa > Chordata > Mammalia > Chiroptera > Vespertilionidae > Lasiurus > Lasiurus cinereus. The sequence goes on from JAAGEH010000049.1 coordinate 1,830,449, forward strand.
TGCCCCCATGGCTACCTCGCTTTCCACGCTCAGCACAGATCAGGACCCAGGTAACAGACAGAGATGTGGCCCAGCTCAGATCAGGACCCAGGTAACAGACAGAAATATGCCAACAGCAGCTGCCCTATATCTAAATTCAGCCTAGTGAATATATTACTATAAGAGAGATTTTGCTGCCTATGATTTCTTCCAATATTTTTTATAGTTTCACAATTTACATTTAAGTCTTTTATCCATTTTTAATTTATTTTCTTGTCTGGTGTAAGTTGGTGGTCTAGTTTTATATTTTTATACACCTGTGCAATTTTTCCAGCACTATTTACTGAAGGGACTGTCTTTACTCCATCGTATGATCTTGACTCATTTCTCAAATTGAGTGTATTGGTTTGAGTTGATTTCTGGTTTCTCTGTTCTGTTCCATTGATTTATATGCTTCTTCTTTTGCTAGCACCAGGTCATTTTGATTACAGTGGCTTTGTAGTACAATTTTATATCTAGGATTGTTATCCTTCCAACTTTTTTCCATTTCACAGGATTGCTGCAGCCATTTGGGATCTTTTTTTATTTCATACAAGTTTTTGGAATACTTGTTCTAGATCTTTGAAATATGCCATTGGTATTTTAATAGGGATTGTATTTAATCTATACATTGTTTTGTTTAGTATGAACATTTTAATGGTGTTGATTCAACCAATCCATAATCATGGACTATTTTTCCATTTAATTATAATCTTCCTATATCTCATTTTTCACCCTCTCCATAGTTTTCAGAGTATAGGTCTTTTACATTTTTTATTATATTTATACCTAGGTGTCTAAATTGTTTTGCTTCAGTAGAAAATTGGGTTGTTTTTTGTTTCTTTTTCTAAGAATTTATTATTAGTATATAAAAATGCCATCATTTTTGGGTGCTAAGTTTATATTCTGCTACATTACCAAACTCATTTCTTAAATCTAGTATTTTTTTGGTGGATTTAGGGTTTTCCATATATAATATTATGTCATCTTTTCCAATTTGGATGTCTTTTATTTCTTTTTCTTATCTGATTGCTATGGCTAGCACTTGTAATACTATGTTGAATAGGAGTGGTGAAAAGGGACATTACTGTCTTGATCCTGTTCTTAAAACACTTTTACTTTTTGTCCATTGAGTATGATGTTGGCTGTAGAATTGCCATATATGGCCTTTATTATGTTGGGGTATGATCCCTCTATTCTCACTTTGCTGAGAATTTTTATCAAAAAAAGAGTGCTAGATTTTGCCAAATGCATTTTCTGCATCTATTGATATGTTCTTGTGGTCTTTATCTTTCATAGACTTATGTGTTATATCACATATATTAATTTGAAAATATTGTACCAGCCTTGCATCCCTGGGATAAAACTCACATGGTCGTGGTATACATTTTTTTTTTAGTATATTTCTGGATTTGATTGCTAATATTTTGTTGAGGATTTTAGCATCTTTGTTCATCAGAAGAAAAAAAAAATGGCCTGCAGTTTTCTTTCTTTGTGCTGTCTTCCCAAAAAGAGCTTGGAAGTGTTTCTTCCTTTTGGATTTTTTGGAATAGTTTGAGGAGTATACGTGTTAGCTCTTTAAATGTTTGGTTAAACACTCCTGTGAAGCCACCCTAACCAGCGCTTTTGTTTACTGGGATATTTTGTTTTATTATTGCTTCTATTTCATCATTTGTTATCAGCCTATTCAGGTTTTTTTATTCTGCTTGATTCAGTTTTGGAAGATTGCATTTTTTCTAGGAATTTGTTGATTTCATCCACCTCATCCGACTTGTTAGCATATCATTGCTCATAGTATTTTCTTACAATCCTTTGCATTTCTGTGAATTCAGTTCTTACTTCAGTTCTCTTGGTTTTACTAATTTCTTTTTTAAGTCTCTATGACCTATTTCCACTATGATCTTTATTATCTCCTTTCTTCTAATTACTCTGTGTTTTCCTCTTTTCCTCATTCTAATTATCTAAATTGTAGGTTTAGATGTTTAACAGAAAGCTCTATTTATTTATTTATTTATATATTTATTTATTTATTTATTTATTTATGCCTGTAATATTATAAACTTCCCTCTCATGACTGCTTTCACTGTGTCTCATAGATTTGCTATAGTTGTGTGTTCATTTTCATTTTTTTCCAAGAATTATTTTTTATTCAATTTCATTGGTAACTCATCTGTTGTTTAATTACTTGCTATTTAGCTTCCATATGTTTGAATGTTTTTTAGTGTTTTCACTATAATTGGTTTCTAATTTCATACCATTGTTGTCTGAAATGATGGTTGGTATTATTTCAATCTTCTTGAACTTGAGGAGACTTGTTTTATATCCTAAAATGTGGTCCATCTTTGAAAATGATCCATGTTCACTGGAGAAGAATATAGATTCTTTAACTTTGGGCTGAAATGTTCAGAAAATATCAATTCCATCTGATCTACTGTGTTCTCTAGAGTCACTGTTTTTTATTTATTTATATTTTTGTGTAGAAGATCTATCCAGTGACATCAGTGGGATAGTAAAGTCTCTTACCATGATTATATTGCTGTCAATCTCCCCCTTAAAGTCCTTCAGAAGTTGTTTTTATTTTATTTTTAAAATATATTTGGGTGTTCCTGTATTGGGTGCTATATGTTTATGTGAGTTATAACCTCTTGGTGTATCAATCCATTTAGTATTATGAAGTAGCTTTCATTGAATTTTCATTATTAGTCCTAATTTTGAAGTTTTTTTTTCTTTTCAGTTATGAATATTGCTACTTGAGCTTTTTTCCTTTCTATTTACTTGAAAAACATTTTTCAATCCATTCACTTTCATTCTCTGTGAGTTTTTTGTTCTGAGGTGGATCTTTTGTACACAGCATATATATGGATCATGTCTTCTTATCTCTTCAACTCCCCTATGTTGATTGATTGGAATATTTAAGCCATTTATATTCAATGCTCTTATTGAAAGATACTTATGTGTTGCCATTTTTATTCTTTATGCCAATGTTCCTTTCTCTATTTCTTCTTATTATAACAATCCCTTTAGCATTTGTTCAGTTCTGTTTTGGTGGTAATAAACTATTTTAGCCTTTGTTTTGTCTGCCAAGCTCTTTATTTTACCCTTATTTTGAAGCTTAGCTTTCAAAATAGAGTAGTATTGAATTCAGTCCCTTGCTTTTAATTACTTTGTATATTTCATGCCACTTTCTTCTGGTTTGAAGTGTTTCTATTGAAAAATCAGCTGTCAGTCAAATGGGGGGGTCCCTCATAGGTGGCTTTCTATCTCTCTCTTGTAGCCTTTAAATTTTTTTTGTGTGTTTAATGTTTGCAATATGTGCCTAGATGTAGGTCTTTTGAGGTTCATCTTCATTGATCTCAGTGTTTCTTGAACCTGAGTGATTTTTTCCTTCACCAAATTAGGAAAATTTTCTACCATTATTTCTCCAAACAGAATTCCTTTCTCAGATTTTTCTCTTTCTGGTACCACCATAATTTGAATATTGTTACATTTCATGTTTTCCTAAAGTTCCCTTAGACTCTCCTCTTGCATTTACATTTTTTACATTTTTTGCCAATTGCTGCTCTGAATAGGTTTTTTTCTACTTTATCTTCTAATTTTCTAATGTAAATTACAAGACACCACTTTTTGTAGTCTACTCTTGATTCTTTGTAGAATATATATAATTTCAGATGTATCATTCTTCATTTCTTCATTTCCACTTGATTCTAGTATCTACTTCTTTTTTTATGATGATGCCGTTCTCATGTTTCATAATGTTTAATTAAGTTACTTGTAGTACTCACTAAATTTTTGAGCACCCTTATAACCATTGAATTCTTCATATGAAAAATTGCTTTTCTCCATCTCATTTAGTTTCTTTTCTGGTGATTTCTCCTTTTATTTTATTTGGGAATTGTTTCTTTGTCTCCCTGTTTTTTCTATTTTTGCATTTGTTTACATCTTTTAGATCAAACTGCTATGCCTCCCAGGTTTTTTGGAGTGGTCTTATGTAATAGGTGTTTTGTGGAACCCAGTGGTGCATTATCTTAGATCCCCTGGGCTGAGTGTTCTAGAAAAGACCTTTGTTTGAGTTATTTGCATCATCCCATTGTAATTGGTCTTGGGTAATGTTTCTCTTCATGGATGGAATCTTCTCTCAAGCTGGCTTAGTATGAGGCTCACCCTTTACCATTTTATGTGAGATGTGGTGAAAGTTCTGACACATCAAAAGAAATGGTAACAAAATAAAAACATACACAAGACTCCTACAATATCAATAAAAGCAACAACTAAAGAATTAGGAAAGAGAAAAGAACAAGAATGACAGAAAGAAAGTAAGAAAATATATGAGTAGAAAATAAAACACAACAAAACAAAAAACAAACAAATAAAAAGGGAAGGAATATGAAGGGTCAGAGATGAAATAAAGAAAATAAGAACAAAGTATAGGAAAATAGCAGAGGGATAACAGTTTAAAATAAGACAGTAAGAAAAAAATGAAAGGCAAAATAAAGAAGGAAATAGATTCAAAGAAGAAAATGATAAAGATGAGAAAGCAGGAGGAAAAGAAATAGAAAAATAATTGAATAGAAAGGGGAAGAGAAAAATTGAGTATATGAATAAAACAAGATACTAAAATAACTTCAAATAAATAATTCAGATAAAGAAAAAAATAAGGGAAAATAAAAAAAGAAGGAAGTGAAATGGTATTCATCTCAGCACAGTTAATGCCTCTTGGGAGCTCCTTTTGGACCCTGCTCTTCTGATGGCTGTGGCTGAATATTTTGTCTGCCAATTCTGGACTTTATGAGAGGTACTTGTACTTGGTTCTAACCATGACAGAAACTGTCCATCTTTGGCTCTAAGAAACCTTTTTGAAGTTTCAAGGAATCCATCATTTGTGTCCTTCTCCCCTGGAGTTGGCCACACTAAGGCCAGTTTGTTAGAAGCATGAAGCTCTGGAGTGGGTCAGCAACCTTTCCCACCTTCCCCAGGCTCTGCCTCCACTTGCTATTACTTGATAGCTAGCTATCAATCTTAATAATTCAAAAGCCTGCTTATGAAAGGGCTTTAAGCAGAATGGGGAGTCTAGAACTCTGGGTCTCCTGTGTGAGAGAGGTGCTGGTTCAGACTTCAGGGTAAGTGGTGAGTTTCCCTGTCCTAGAGCTACTTCTCTGTGAGTGGCCTAGAATATTACTCTGTCCTCAGCTAGTCAGAACTGCTCATATCCTATATAATAAAACCCTAATATGCAAATCGACTAAACAGTGGAACAACTGGTCACTGTGACATGCACTGACCCCCAGGGGGCAGGCGCTCAATGCAGGACCTGCCCCCTGGTGGTCAGTGCACTCCCACAGGGGGAGCACTGCTGAGCCAGAAGTTGGGCTTATGACTGGGGACGGCAGCAGTGCTGTCTGGAGCCTTTTCCACCTCTGTAGCAGCAGTAAGAACCCCTCGGGGGTCCTAGACTGCCATAGGACTCAGGCCAGGCTGAGGGACTCTCCCCAGTGCATGAATGTCACGCACCAGGCCTCTAGTGAATCCATAAGTGAAAAACCTGTAGTTGCTATCATCTGTCCAGTGTAGAGGAGGCACCAGTCAAGGTTACCAAACTAGTGGAGCAAAATGCGGCACAACCACAGTCTAGTCACAGACATTCCATGAGACTGTTCAAACCCATAAACTTGACCTTTGTGTCTATACCGTTTGCAAGATCAAGGTGAACAGTATGACAGGCATTTTACTTTTTTCTTCTTTCTTCTTTCTTTTAATTTATTATTTATTTATTTATTTATTTTTATTTTAAATTTATTTTATTTATTTTTTATTAATGTATTACATGTATAGATATCTTTCAATTGCCCCCCTCCCAGGCATACCCTAACTTCACAGTGTCTTGTGTTCATTGGTTATGCTTATATGAATGCATACAAGTTTTTTGGTTGATCTCTTATTTACCCCATCTATACCTAAACTTCCTGCTGTAATTTCACAGTCTGCTGCTTTACTGCCTCTGTGTCTATCCTTTTGTTCATCAGTTTATAATGTTCTTTATTATCCACAAATGAGTGAGATCATGTGGTGTTTCTCCTTCATTGACTGGCTTTTTTCACTTAGCAAAATTCTCTCCAGTTACATCCAGCTTGCTGCAAATGGTAAAGATTCCTTCTTTTTTATTGCAGCATAGAAGTCCATTGTGTAGATGTACCATAGTTTTCTGACCCACTTATCTGCTGATGGGCACCTAGGCTGTTTCCAAATCTTACCTATTGTAAATTGTGCTGCTATGAACATAGGGGTGCATAAATCCTTTCTGATTGGTGTTTCTAGTTTCTTAGGATATATTCCTAACAGTTGGATTACTGGATTAAATGGGAGATCCATTTTTAGTTTCTTGAGGAAACTCCATACTGTTCTCCATAGTGGCTGCACCAGGCTGCATTAGCACCAGCAGTGCATGAGGGTTCCTTTTTCTTTGCATCCTCACCAACACTTGTGGTTTGTTGATTTGTTGATGATGGCAATTCTAACAGATGTGAGATGGTATGGCATTGTCAATTTGATTTACATTTCTCAGATAATTAGCGACTTTGAGCATGTTTTCATCTGTTTTTTGGCCTTCCTTATGTTTTCTTTCGAAAAGGTTCTATTAAAGTCCTTTGCCCATTTTTTTATTGGATCATTGATTTTTCTTTTATTAAGTTGTAGAAGTTGGCTGTAGATGTTGGAGATTAAACCTTTATCAGTGATAACATTTGCAAATATATTCTCCCATTCAGTGGGATTTCTTGTTCTTTTGTTGATGGTTTCTTTTGCTGTGCAAAAGCTTTTTATTTTGATGTAGTCCCATTTGTTTATTTATTCTTTAGCTTCCATTGCCCTCGGAGCAGTATCAGTGAAGAAGTTCTTTCGGCATATGTCTGAGATTGTGCTGCCTGTGGATTCCTCTTGTATTTTTATGGTTTCCCGTCTAAAGTTTAAGTACTGTATCCATTTGGAGGTTTTTTTTTGTGTGTGTATGGTGTAAGTTGGTGGCATAGTTTCATTGTTTTGCATGTATCTGTCCAATTTTCACAACACCATTTATTGAAAAGGCTGTCTTGACTCCATTGTACGTTCATGTCTTCTTTGTCAATATAAATTGAGCATAGTGGTCTGGATTCTCTATTCTATTACATTGGACTATGTGTCTGTTCTTTTGCCAGTACCAGGCTCTTTTGAGAATAGTGGCTTTGTAATAGAGCTTGAAATCTGGTATTGAGATCCCACTTACTTTATTCTTCTTTCTCAGAATTGCTGTGGCTATTTGGGGTCTTTTTTTGTCCCAAATGAATCTTTGGAGAGTTCTTTCTAGGTCTGTGAAATATGTTGTTGGTATTTTAATAGGTAGTTCATTGAATCTATGGATTGCTTTGGGTAGTATGGACATTTTAATGATGTTCATTCTCCCAATGCTTGAGCATGGTAAGACCTTCCACTTGTTTACATCTTCCTCTCTCTCTTTTTTCAGTGTCCTGTAGTTTTCTACATATAGGTCTTTTATCTCTTTAGTTAGGTTTATTCCTAGGTATCTTAATTTTTTTGGTGTGATGGTAAATGGGATTGCTTTTTTAGTCTCTCTTTCTGTAATTTCACTATTAATGTATAGAAATGCCACAGATTTATTGGCATTAATTTTGTATTCTGCTACATTGCCGAAATCATTTATTAAGTCAATTAGTTTTTGGATGGAGTCCCTCAGTTTTTTTATGTACAGTATCATGTCATCTGCAAATAAGGACAGCTTTACTTCTTTTCAAATTTGGATGCCTTCTATTTCTTCTTCTTGTCTAATTGAAATGGCTAATATATCCAGTACTATAATGAACAGTAGTGGTGAGAGTGGGCATCCCTATCTGGTTCCTGTTCTTAGGGGAAATGGTTTTAATTTTTGCTCATGGAGTATGATGATAGCTGTGGGTTTATCATATATGTTTTTTATGATGTTGAGGTATAATCCTTCTTCTATACCCACCTTGCTGAGAGTTTTTATCAAGAAAGCGTGTTGGATTTTGTCAAATGCTTTTTCTGCATCAATTGATATGACCATGTGATTTTTATCTCTCAATTTGTTTATGTGATGCACCACATTCATTGATTTGTGGATATTTTACTATCCTTGCATTCTTGGGATAAATCCTACTTGGTCATGGTGTATGATCTTTCTGATTTATTGCTGGATCCAATTTGCTAGAATTTTATCGAGGATTTTGGCATCTATGTTCATGGGAGATATTGGCTTGTAATTCTCTTTCATTGTGTTGTCTTTATCTGTTTTTGGTATTAGGGTGATACTGGCTTCATAGAAGGTGTTTGGAAGTGTTCCTTCTTATTGAATATTTTTGAATAGTCTGAGGAGGATAGGTTTTAATTCTTCGTTGAATGTTTTGTAAAACTCTCCTGTGTAGCCATCTGGTCCCAGGCTTTTGTTTGCTGGAAGCTTTTTGATGACTGCTTCAATTTCTTCCTTAATTATTGTCCTATTGAGATGTTTAGATTCTTCCTGATTGAGTTTTGGAAGGTTATATTTTTCTAGGAATATGTCCATTTCTTGCAGGTTGTCCAATTTGTTGGAATTGAGTTATTCATAGTATTTTTTAACATTCCTTTGTATTTTGGAGGGACCTGTGGTTATTTCTCCTCTTTCATTTCTGATTTTGTTTATTTGGATCTTCTCTCTTTGCTTCTTGGTGAGCCTGGCTATAGGTCCATATATCTTGTTTATCCTTTCAAAGGATCAGCTCTTGGTTTTGTTGATCTTTTGAATTGTTTCTTTGGTCTCCAAGTTTTTTATCTCCACTCTGATCTTTACTATTTTTTTTCTTCTGCATACATTGGGCTGTTCTTATTACTCTTTTTCTAGCTCTTTGAGTTGTAGGGTTAGGAAATTTATTACCATTGTTTCCTGTTTTCTGCAGTAGGCTTGTAGGACTATGAACTTCCCTCTCAAGACTGCTCTCACTGTGTCCCATAAATTTGTATTGTTGTGTTGTCATTGTCATTTGTTGCCATGATGTTTTTTATTTCTTCCTTGATCTCTCTGGTTACCCAGTCATTGTTTCATAGCATGCTGTTTAATCTCCATGTGTTTGATTTCTTTCTATTGATTTTATAATAGTTGATCTCTTGTTTTATGCTACTGTGTTCTGAGAAAATGCTTGATATGATTTCTATCTTCTTGAATTTGAGGAGACTTTTCTTATGACCCAACATATAATCTATGTACACCGGAGAAGTGTATATATTCTGTGGCTTTGGGGTGAAATGTTCTGAAGATGTCAATTAATTCCATGTGGTCTAGTGAGTCATATATGATTGGTGATTCTTTACTGCTTTTTGTTTAGAGGATTTGTCCAGTGGTGACAGTGGGGTATTAAATCTCCCACTATGATTGTATTGCTGTCAATCTCTCTCTTAATATCCTCCAGGAGTTTTTTTTAATATATTTAGGTGCTCCTATATTGGGTGTCTATATGTTTACCAGAGTTATTTCTTCTTGTTGGATTGTTCCCTTTAGTATTATGAAGTGGCCTTCTTTATCTCTTGTTATGTCCTTCACTTTGAGATCTAATTTGTCAGATATAAGTATTGCAACCCCAGATTTTTTTTTTCATTTCCATTTGCCTGAAATACCATCTTCCATCCCTTCACCCTCAATCTGTGTATATCTCTTTTCCTGAGGTGGGTTTCTTGTAGACAATAGATATATGAATTATGTTTTCTTATCCAATTAGTTACCCTATGTCTTTTGTTTGGAGCATTTAATTAGTTTATTATTAATAGGTACTTACCTGTTGCCATTTTTAGTCTAAACCCTCGAGTTCCTTCTTCGCTTCCTATTTCTTTTTATTACAGCACACCCTTTAACATTTCTTGCATTGCTGGTTTGGCAGTAATATATTCCTTTAGTCCTTTTTTGTCTGTGAAGCTTCTGATTTCACCTTCAATTTTGATTGAAAGCCTTGCAGGGTACAGTATTCTTGGATTCAGACCCTTCCTTTGCATGACTTTGTATATTTCATTCCCTTCCCTTCTGGCCTGATGAATTTCTGTTGAGAAATCCGTAGCTAGTCTTATGGGGGTTCCTTTGTAGTTAACTTTCTGTTTCTCTCTAGCCACTTTTAAGATTCTTACTTTGTTGTTGGTGTTTGCCAATTTAATTATAATGTGCCTTGGTGTCAGTTTTTTGGAGTTCATTTTGCTTATGACTGTGAGCTTCTTGGATTTGTGTGGGTTTTTTCTTTCCTATATTGGGGAAGTGTACTGTCATTATTTCTTCAAATAGGTTCTCTAATCCTTGCTTCGTTTCAGCTCTTTCTGGAACCCCAATTATGATGATGTTGTTTTGTTTTGTGTTATCCCAAAGTTCCCTTAGGCTCTCCTCTTGCTTTTTAATTTTTTTTTTATAGAAGCTGCTGTACTTGGGTATTTTTTCCTACTGTGTCTTCTAGCTCACTGATGTGGTCCTCTGCTTCTTCTAGTCTACTTTTGATGCTTTCTATTGAGTTCTTTATAGCAGTGATGTCATTTTTTATTTCTTCTTGATTATTCTGCATTTCTTCTTGCTTCTTCTTCATTTCCTCTTGGCTCTTCTTAATTTCTTCTTGGCTCTTACTCACATTGTCGATTTTGTCTTCCATTCTTTTCAGATCATTTCTCTGAACTCTTTCTCTGGCATGCTTATATCTGCTTCTATTTTGTTTACCATCTTTTCTGGTGATACCTGCCTATCTGTCGTATGCGGGCTGTTTCTTCTTTTGCCCATGGTCTTTCTTCTCCGGGTGTCTGGTTATGTAGTTTTCTCCCCTACGTTGATCCAAAGGCACAAATTACAACATGACCAGGTACAACAGACAAGGCACTCATCCCAAATGAAATCTGACCTTTCCGTGTGGCGTGTGGAGCTCTTCTGAGTCCGTGTTTCTGTGCCGATTGGACAGCAGTGTTTTTGGTCCTCCAGCTGTTTGGTGGGTGCTGCAGCTGTAGCTTTCAGACCACCGTACACATCTACTTCCCTCTGCAAGATGGCTTGGCCTGCACATTTGCGCTGGTGACTCCAGGAGACAAAAACCCTATGGCAGTGGGGCTGCCTGGTCAGGGAAACCCCATCCAGCAGTCTTCCATCTTTTCCTGGAGGATAACTGATTCTTAACTTGCCAACAAACACTCCCAGGGCCACTCTCAGCTGTTCTCTCTCCATCTGACCAGCGACAAGTCTACAGACATGTCTATCTATTCCACCACCATTTTTTTCTCCCCTATTATTTATTCTTTATATGCTGAAATTACAATTAAATCTAACAGTATTCAAAATTTATATTATTCTCTATGTCATTTTACAGGAACTATTATTTACCAAGAAACTGTTGTCTTGTAATGTTTTCCTATATAATAATGATGTAAATATGCAAATGGTTATTATGCTGTGAAATGCTATGACTGACCATGTAATGACCTGATTACAGATTAGCAGAAGGGTTGTGAAGTGAGATACAAGTGGATGGCAGAGAGCTACAGGATGGGCAGCAAGCTATGAGGTAGGGGGCAAGGGGAAGGGAAAATGGGGAGAGCCACAAGAGGGCTGGGCAGTGGGCAGAGAGCTACTAGAGGGTGGCAGCAAGCTACTGGTTACAAGTGGATGGTGGAGCGCTACAAGAGGGGACAGGGTAGCAAGCCTTAAAGGGGGTTATGGGAAGGGGAAGGTGGGGGAGCTACAGAAGGGCTGGGAAGTGAGCAGAGAGCTACTAGAGGGTGGTAGTGTGCTACTGGTGCACAGATTTGTGAGCAGGGCTAATAGTATTTTATAGAAAAGCAAAGTATTATTAAATCTATAACCATGCCACTTCTAAGTTTTATCATTCATGGACAGCCATTGCTTTACTCTGATACATTTGTAGTTATATAATATGTTTAGAAAAATCCATGAAAAAGACTCTGACTTACTCTAAATTGTAGACTTCTAAGCAGGTCATATCTTTGAACTGGATTAAGATTTTTAGAACTTCAAGGAATAACTGAATTCAAAAAAACTACTGGCAAATAATCAACATAAATAAAAATAACTATAGGACTAAATGAATTGAAAATAAATATTCTTATGATGACTCCATTTAAATTACTGTTGACTTTTAAATATTTTGTTTCCCAAATATAAGAAAATGTAAAAAGCAGACATTCTGTATTGTAGGAACTAATAAATTAGTAAAATTCATTTCACAGTGCTCCCAGGAGACAAAGATTCAAAGATTACGACAACCTGGAAATTTTTTGTCTATTGGGAAATACATTAATGAAAGACTCTCTCCAACAGTGTTAAAGGGATCTTACCTTATCAGGTTAAGGACATTTGCCTTACCTTATACAGACCATGAATGGACATTTGACCCTGTCTCTGACACTGGCCTTCATCTCAAGGATGAGAAGCCACCAACTACAGAGGAAGTGGGCAGCCATCTCACTTCCTCTGACATGAACAAGGCCTGTATGCTCACAAATTGATGATGCTCAAACTTTGTTCTTATATCGCCTAATTGTTATTGATTGAATGTTTTTATACTTTCATTATCCTCCTTACGGTTTCCTAGTGGAAACAATATCTGTCTCTCTAAACTCCTTTCCTTATTAGACATGAAAAACTTCCCATCTACTAGACAGTAATATTCTGATTATCACCTATGATAATGAAGTTAATGTTTTTGAGGGGTTTTTTTGTTGTTTTTTTGTTTGTTTGTTTGTTTGTTTTATTTTTGCCACTATCCATATAAGCTTTGGTATATTTATAGGCTATATCTATTATAAAGGACCTATCTTGGACAAATCTCTCTAAGAACACTCCCCTAATAATTCCCCTGGTAAGATAATACATAGATCTAATCTAGATGAGTATTTTAGATAAATATTGTCTTAGTATAGAAATGGATATAATTAACTGCCCAGAAAAAAAAAATGTAACTTCTGGATAATATTAGGTACAGTGGTACCTCAAGATAGGAGTTTAATTCGTTCCGTAACCTTGAGGTATGGGAATCTATGAGACGCTCGAGTCGCAGTAAACTGGTGGGTCGTGTGCAGCCAGCTGACCCGCGTGATTACTCCTATCTCAAATGCTGCTCGTATTTCAAAGCAAAAATCTCTCGCTCGACAGCTCGTATCTCAAAAATCTCGTATGTTAGGAAACTCGTATCTCGAGGTACCACTGTACTTGTTTTTTCTCAGATCATTCCTTACTAATAATAGACATTTTCTGTTCATAATCAATGTTACTGCTTTATTATTGTTACTTTTATTCCAAGTATGTAAATGTTATACTAGATGCAGAAAAACAAAACTTAACAAACAACAAAAAGACTCTGATCATGGTGGCTCAAAAATTAGAAATGATCTAGAATACTTTTTAACAAGGACATATAGGATCTGACTGCCTCTCATTTACCTGCCCTTTTTGAATAATAATAATTCTACCTTAAATGCCATTTAAGGTATTGTCTTGCCCCATCCTCAGTGGTCCACCTTGTTCAGCAAGACAAGCTGACACTGAGACATCCTAGGAATGAGCCTTCCTAGCACCGTGGGACTCCATTATCCAACCAAAAGGTTGGTCATCAATGCATTTTTTGGATTGATTTATGACCAAAAGAGAAATGTGGGATGAAAGGGGCCCCATGCTAACCTGACAGGCTCAGGGAAGGCCTGCATAGCAGTCCTGAAGACTCAGAGACACAGTAACCACAAAGAATGGTATGAAATTAAACTTCAATTAAAAGCGGTTTTGGTGGGTAATCACCTTGTAGGCCAGTATTTTCACTGCCAAGATCAAAATTTACTTTAACTGAGCCTATCTGTCTTTTGAATCTATAATAACACTAGAGGCCCAGTGCACGAAATTCATGCATGGGTAGGATCCTTAGGCCTGGCCAACAATCAGAGCTGAACAGGTTCCACACCTCCCCGCTGTCCTGCCTCCTCCTTTCTTTGCTCCCTCAGCTCCCAGGCACTGCCACTGGTCACCCACCACCTTCTATGCCACCCCCTGGTAGTCAGCGCATATCATAGTGAGTGATCAAACTCCTGGTCTCCCTGCAGAACTCCTGACCATATAGATACCCTTTGAAATGTTTAGGTAACTTGTAACTTCCCTTTTTCTAGATTCCTTGGGGCACAACTTAATGTGCTGGGCACCAGGAAAAATACCACAGATTTCTGCATTATCATTATAATTGTTTCTACACCCACTTAAGTATGTGTCTATCATTTTAATTTTTATCAAATCCCAGGGGTTTCCCTGCTTTGCTTTCTCCAGCCTCTCTAGTCTATCACCAATAGATTTCATGTAACCCACCTAATTCCCTTTCCTTTGATTGCAATATATAAATACAAATGTAACCTGCCATTCTCCAGAGCATTATCTCAATTCCTTGAGTTATGCTTCCCAGCATATGTCAACAGCATGGCTCAAATAAACTCACAAAAGTTCTTTACAGGTTTTAATGTTTTTTTTATGTTAACATTGTTTTGAAACTCTAGCTTTTATTGAACGTTCTGAGCTTATCAGGCTGCCACTAATACCTCCATCAAAGGGAGAATGGATGTTGCTTCATTGCTGTCAGGGGTAGTAAGCAGAAACACAGCTCCTTTCCCTCTATTAACACCTGAGAAAAGTTCCTATTATTACTGAGCAGGTAAGATATTTCAGGCTCCTTTTTGGGCATGTGTGATATTTCTTAAACTAGAAGGAAGGAGACTGTAGTGTTATTAATCACCATTTGATTTCCTATTGATATTGGCCAGTGGCCTTAATAATGTTGCAGGCATTTGGACAGGCATGAACAGAGCAAGGATGATGGGCCAGGTACCATAAGATCACCATGTTGGAAAGCCCTCTATGCCTTGCAATGAAAAATTAATTGTAGGGTGAGACCCCATACCCAGGGTGACTAGTACTCCCCTAGCATATCACTGGTTGTGAAGTTTGGACCCCCTAGCCTTTCCTCACTAGAGATAACACCTACACTTCAAATGCTATTTCAGCTCTAGTTCCAGATAAGCAACAAAACCAGCCTCAGGACCAGTTGCATTGAATAATGATCTCCTGCCCAGGTGCTGTACAATCAATTAGTGGAGACTGCACCCTGAAAGGACACACCTGAGAAACTTCTGAATATTCTATTAAGCTTTTTCCCTGGAACCTTCTCTAAATTTTCCACACTGAAAACCCTTAGGATGGTAAGAACTCCTTCTTTTTTACCATGGCGTAGTATTCCATTGTATAGATATATCACATTTTTTAATCCACTCATTGGCTGATGGGCACTTAGGCTGTTTCCAAATCTTAGCTATGGTGAATTATTATGCTATGAATATAGGGGTGCATATATCCTTCTTTTCATTTGCAATAATATGAAGATAAAAATAATTATGCTAAGTAAAATAAGCCAGACAGAGAAAGATAAATATCATATGATCTCACTCATCTGTGGAATATAACAAACACTATAAACTGATGAAAAAAATAGATCCAGAGACAGAGAAACATCTATTAGAACCTCAAACCTCAGGGAAGGTAGGGGATGGTGAGGGTAAGGGGCAAAGGGCAAAGATCAACCAAAGGACTTATATGCATGCATATAAGCTTAATCAATGGACACAGACAACAGGGAGGTGCATGAATGTGAGGTAGGGAGTAATGGGGAATAAGTACACATATGTAATTAAAAATTAAAAAACCCTTAGGATGGAGGACCCAGTGTGCTCTCCTTCCAGGGAGTACACCCGTGCCTTTCCCATTCCCTTCCTTCTCTCCCTCCCCAACTCTCTCCCAAATCCTTCCCTCTCCCCTGCCTGCCTCAGGCAAATTACCATTAGCTTCCTCACTTCTGAGCTCCAAGGGCCCTTCCTTTGCCTCCATCACCTGTTTACTAAGTCCAATTTTTGTTTGTTTGTTTGTTTGTTTGTTTATTACCTCGGTGATTTACCAAATAAATGTCCTCTTGCAGTGTGAGCCTTGACTGAATTCCTTCCTAGCCATTACTTAAGTACTGAGGTTGCTGAACTCAGATTTGTCACCTGCTATGTTATGTTCCCATGCCTATAACATAAATACTGGAATTAATACATTAATAAGTGATTCCTAACTAGGATTTCTCTGATATTGCTTCAGAAGGAAGGTAGAAGGCTGCCTCATTGCTCCTGAAAATCCAGGCTCCCTAGATTACACTGACACTGGGGAGAGGCATGTCCTTGTTACTGCCCTCTGGAGGTGAATGTCCTAACCTCTACTTGGTTTTTCTAACATCCTTCCAGCAGGTATGTTTGAATTCCTCACTGTATCTTGGTAAATGTATAAGTCTAGACACACCTGGTGAAAGGGGCCCCATTTTCCTGTGGTGTTTGCCTAGACTAGAAGCAATGTTTTCAAAAATGTTTTCTAAGTTGCTTAGCCATCTTTTCTTCTGCATCTTTATACAGAGAGCTGGCTGTTATTTATTTTCTTTTTTCTTTTTTCCCTTTTCTTTTTTGAGCACCATTGGCATTCTTGGGTGCCAATCTTTTCATCTCAAAAAAATATGGGATATAAAAAGTGAAAAATATCCCTGGCCTGGTAGTTGAGTTGGTTGGAGCATTATCTTGTATACCAAAAGGTTGCCCATTTGATTCCTGATTAGGGCACATGCCTATGTTGCGTATTTGACCCCTGTTTTGCGCAAGTGCAGGAGGCAACCAATCAATGTTTCTGACATCCATGTTTCTTCTTTCCTCCCTCTCTAAGAATAAATAATAAAAAAATTAAAATAATAATAAAAAACATATCCTCAGGTGAGAATTTAAAAAATAAGTGAAAAACAAACAAAAAAATCACTTACCTTTGTGTTGTTCCTTGAATCCTAAGATTACTATATGGTTTGGCTACTTTTTTCCACGTTTCTGATTATTCTTCCTCTGTATGTAGTAGAATTTTCAAGGTGTTTTATTGTAACTAGCAGGAGGAATAAGAGAAAAGATATCTACTTACAAGAATCAAGTGTGATAACTTAATCCATTTTTACATGGAAAATTCATGAGTTTTCCAAGAGTTAAAAACTTATTTTTCATTAATCCATATTTGTGCTTAATACATGTTTCCCTTTCCTTTTTTTTTTGCAGTGGGGGGGGGCGGTAGTGGTGGTGGCCATTAGCTATTTGTAGTCTTGATAGGAGATACCAAAATTTTGATTAAGGCATAATTACACTTTTAAATGTGTGAATATGGCAAAATTGAAGAACATTGGACTAAATTTTTGAGTTAGATCATTATCCTACAGTTAATTTTTTTGGAGAGGTTAAAAAGTTGTGTGTTATAATATTCTATATGAATGTAGAAAGGTATATATAGATTCATGGCTTTACTATGTATATGTGACATTAGAACTAAACCATTAAAAACTGCATTTTAGTTTATTTAATTAGTTCTTCATTGCTTGAAAATTCAGAGACATTAAAAGAGTCAATCCAGTTGCCCAGTCAACCATGAGAGAAATAATTGTTATTTATTCACCACCACAAGGATCTGGCACCAGTCCTGGATTTAGTGAACATCAATAAACATTATATCAGTGGATAAATAAAATGGTTGCTACCACTGTTTCCAGACTATCCTTACTAATAAAAGCCTAATTGGTCATCATGCTGTGATACCCTCATGCCATCACAAGATTGCTGCATACACAGTGGGTGTGCACATGTGGGTGGGGCTGGGCTAGTTGCTCATGCACAGCACAGAGCCTGTGTGGGAGTCCTTGGCTTCATGAGGTAAGACCTTCCTGGGGGTATTGTGAGGCCTGCCTAGGGATCCCCCAGCTCTGCAAGGCAAGGCCTGCCTAGAAGTTCTGGGAGTCCCACCTTCCAGCTTCATGTGGCATGGAGGTAGGACCTCTGGCTCTGGCCTACCTCTTTGGGGAAATCCATGGAGGAACTCCAAATGGGTGGGTTGGGCCTACCTCTTTGAGGTGTCCAATTTTAGGGCTCCCGCACTGTGACTGGACACAGGCCAGGCTGGGCGATCCCTTCCCTACCCCTGAGTGCAAGAATTTCATGCACTAGGCCTCTAGTAGTCACATAATGTTCTTGTGACTCTAAACTACAAAGAGTGCTTAACTTCCTCCTTCATCTTGAACAAAAACTATGTTGGAAGATGAATATGTGGTTATGGTCAGTATTTAATGGTATGTTATAACTTTGTGAATTACTTAATCAAAGAATAAGAACTATGGCATGTAGGATCAACAAAGGGCCTTATATTGTAGGATGGCTGCATAAAGGTTTTAGAGTGTAGAGCAAGGCAGCTAAGGCAGTTGGAAAGTGGAAGGAGAAATGAGTGAATAATGGGTTTTATGTACTCTGCTTCAATTTCCAATAATAAGACTAGATTGATTAACTTTAATGGATCATGAATTATTTGAGGAAATGTAGAAGTGCTTCAGTAATTTTTTCATGTTATAATGTGAGCTCCTTGATTATTCATCCAAAAACCTCCACTTTCAGGCACATAATAGAGCTTCATATTGGTTATGTGGCAAATAATACAATTTTCTATTTAAATATTATATTCAAATCTCCTTTTCTGTAGTTGAATAATTTGAAACCCAAAAAGATTGTTTAACATCCCAGGTTACATAACAATCTTGTAATTTCTAGAAAGCCCCTGCTTACCAATTCCCCTCACTGTGGAATGATACATGTTTCAGTAAGTTTATTGCAAGATGCTTCCTCAATAAGGAATTTACCTGCCTCAGTACTGAAGTGCCAAATTAATAATGCAGAAAAGTAGCAATTGATGTTCACTGGATCAAAACAAAATACAGTGGTACCTTGAGATACAAGTGCCCTAACATACGAGATTTCTGAGATACGAGCTGTTGAGCGAGTGATTTTTGTTTTGGAATACGGGCAATATTTGAGATAGGAGTAATCGCGCGGATCTGCCTGCTGCACACGACCCACCAGTTTACCTTGACTCGAGTGTCTCATAGTTTCTCACACCTCAAGGTTATGGAACAAATTAAACTCGTATCTCGAGGTACCACTGTAATCTAGAAATAAAAATACAAAATAATAGAAAAAATTAACTTTGATTCTAAGGAATACACATGTCATCTCCCCTAATGTTAATTTGCAACATTAAAGCACAGAACTTTTAAAAATATGTTTTTATTGATATTTAGAGAGAGAAAAAGGGAGAGGGAGAGGGAGATAGAAGCATCAATGAGAAACATCTTCAATCAGCTGCTCCTGCACAGCTTTTACTGGGGATTGAGCCTGCATCTACCCTGACTGGGACTTAAGCCAATGACCTCTTTGTTTATGGCTTGACACTAATCATTGAGCACCACTGGCCAGTCTAAAGCACAGTCTAAATAAGTAGCTTCTATAGTTTCTGGGCTCTCTGAAGCGATGCTCAGAGAAATTAAAATGTAAATATTCTGCAGTTGTCAGGATATTGATTACATTTGAGCACTTGTCATTATGCTTTCCAAAATTACAGTGAGAAGTAACAGGTAATTCTGAGGCAAGGTTTAATAGCAAAGAAAATAAAGAATGTTAGTCATTCAACTTAAGGTTGTGAAGATTTATCATGGCTTAATAAAGAATCACAATAGTACTGTCAAACTAAGATTGATTTCAGAACAATACAAAATTATAATAGATCAATATAAACACCAGATAAAATAATATGTCTTCAATTAAATTTTATTACTTATTTAATCTCAAAACCTAGAAAACATCCAAAATGATTTAGTAGTAACTGAACTACCAAAAATATTTAATTGTAATAGTTAAAATTATTATCTTAAAAAAATCTAAGATTGTGACAATGGAATAAATATGATGTTAGAGTAAAACATGACAGATATTCGTGCTATTTGATATTGGTCACATATTTTTCAACTTCCATGCTTCTCCGTGTCCTTATTTCTAAAAGGAGTGACATGAATAGCATAGAATTATTTTGAGAATTAAATTAGAATCAGGAGACTTGTTAGTTACTTAATTTAGAGCTTCCTTTCACATTTTCTTTTCATCTCTTTCAGATGGGGTTATCTGGCAAACCAACTCTGAGATGGAAATCATCATAAATAAAATATATTAAATAATATTGTCAGAGTCATCATCTTTCTGTGGCAGGTTGGGCATAAGAACTGGACTAAAATATAGTCTAAACAAACATTTATTTCACCTCACTATGACTTCTGAAGCTGAATTGGCTATTAAAAGTGATCTCATGTTAGGATGGGGTCTGAGCATTTAAACTCCAAAAGAAGGGAAAAAATTGGTGGCCTAATAGGCAAACCAGATGTGAATATTGTCCTAGGGCCAGAGTGGAAATACAGCTAACTTGGAGAACATGCATCTGGAATCACCCATTGAAGCTCAGCTGAGGAGGATATAGATCAAGGAAGGACAGAAAACACCTGGACATTGGTACGAAGAGTGAGGTCATGAGAGGAACTGACTCAGCTTCCAGGGGCAGCAGGCTGGAGGGGCAGAGAGTGAAGAGGGAGCACTGGGCTATGGGAGGGTCTGTTCCCTCAGAAGATAGAGGCCAGAATTCAGGTTGGGCTCAGAAAGAGCCAAGACCCATGGCCCATGTAACATCCAGCTGTGAAAGATGACAAGACTGCTGGCCACCACAGAGTCTAGAGCCACAGACTAGAGGTGGTCAGAGAGAACACCACAGTTTCATTTCATTTTTTTGTTTGTTTGTTTGTTTGATGTTATTTTTTAAACAATTTTCCTGGAGCACAGAAGTTTTCATTTGCAGCTACTCAACTGAGACTATTGGTAGAGGAAGAGAGGCATGGACTTGAGGTTCCTAGGGAAAGGCTGATTTAGGAAGCATTGTGGAAAGACTTTAAAAAACAGAAGCCAGGATATTTGGTCATAGCTCACACCCAACCAAAATGGCCATCAGCAGCCACAGGGCAAGTGAAGAAACCCACATACATACACACACACACACACACACACACACACACACACACACAAAACACCTACCTTAGATGGTACAGGATTTCCCACCTTCAGGAGGCCTGAATGCCACATCCCTCATTTTGAAATTTTCAGAGGAAATAAAAGTAGAAGTTAAGCTTAAAGTTTTGAACAGTCTCAAGGAGCCCTCAGTGACTGGATTGAGGGAGGAGCAATCCACCCCACTATCCTGTAAACCAGATCAGTAATTTCCCTGTACAGGAGAACTGATAAAAACTTTAGGTTTCTGGCCAACACCATTGGTCTCCATACCAAAGATCTCTATCAAGCCAAGGGCTGAGTAATGTTTTGAGTCACACACAGAGGAGTAGCTCTGAGACAGGGAAATATACCCATTTTATTCTCTGAAAACTAAACAGCACCTCCTCCACCTAAAGCCCTTTCAGAGACAGACTTTTGAAAGATTGAGCTTGACAACTGGCTAACAGCAAAGGCCAGAAGAGGAAGAGCCTGGGGATCCAGGGGAAGTTTGCTGACCAACCATGAGCCCCATGCTGCTAATCAGACTACTTTAGAAGGTAGGTTAGCCCCTCCTGCTTAGAACCAAGACCTGTAAAGACAGACACAAATGGTGGTTGAGTGGATCACTTGGAGCTTCAAGCAGGTTGCTGAAAGCCATAGGACAGTGCCTGATAGTGGTACCTTAGGAAGCCAAAAATTGGCAGACAAAACAAAAAAAAAGTGGTATTCAAAGCCAGCTCCCATGGGGCACTAAACTCTGTTGAAACAAATGCCATTTCACCTTTTTTTCCTCTCCCTTTTTTTTTCTTTTCTATTTTTCCCTCTCTTTTTACTATTATTTTAATAATTTTTCCTTTTTCTTTTCTTATCCCTTTAAATATATCTTCTTTATCTATTTGCATTATTGATTTGTTTTTAGTCTATGCCTTTTTTTTCGTTCATATATTTATTTTTTCTCTTTTCTTTCCAACTACATATTTTTGTTTTTGTTTTTCTTCATTACTCAAATCATTTTCTCTCTTTTATTTCTCCTGCTGTCTCAACATTTTTTCTTTTTCTCATTTTAGGACTATCTGCTTTCTCCTCTATTTTCTTTTCAAACATTTTTTTTCTTGGCTTTTTGTTTCTTTTCTCTCTCCTTTATTGCAAACTGTTTTTCTTCTCCTATTCCTTTAATTCTTTATTATTATTTTATTTATTTCAGCTCTGACTCTATATATTAAGTTCCCTTTTCTTGTTCTTTATGTGTGTTTGTTTTATTCTCATATTCTTTCTTTCTTTCTTTTTTAATTTCCCCCTATCATTTTTGCTCTCTTTCCTCTTCCCTAATTCTCTCTTCTCTGGTGGTTGTTTGGTTGGTGGTCTCTGGGTCTTGTGTACTTTTTGTTTCTTTTGTGTTTTGTTTTGTTGTATTGTATTTTGCTCTGTTCGGTCAACACTTCCACAACAGCTTGCATGACATGCTCAGAGATGAGGCACATAGTCAAGCATCCTGAGAGGAGATTCTATCCATGAAAAGGACCATAAGAATCAATATCAAACTACAACAGGAGAACCAAATAACCCAAGTAAGGGACTTTCCTAGAACACCCAATTCAGGAGATATAAGGACTGCACTGGTTCCAAAAAACACCTATTAGACCATCCCACAAAATCTGGAAGTCATAGCCCTTGGATCTAATACATAGAAACACATACAAAAGAGACAGCAGAAATGAGGAGACAGAGAAACAACCCCTTAATGAAAGAAAGGAGGAATCACCAAAAAAAGAAAGTAAATGAAATGTAGATAGATAATTAGTAAGATAAAGAATTCAAAGTAATGGTAATAGGATGTTCAAGCACGTCAGGGAGAACTATAAGCAACTTAATAGGAATTATGAGGTTCTTAATGAGAGCTATACCAGCATGAAAAAAAAAGAGCTTGAAACAATAAATAATAATCAATTGGAAATGAGGAATGGCAAAGCTGAAATAAAGAAAGCCTTGGAAGGATTCAACAGTATATAAGAAGAAACTGCAGACTGAATCAATTAATTAGAATACAAGGAAGAAAAAAACACCATATAAGAAAACAAATGTGAAAAAAATTAAAAACAGAGGGGCCTAGGTGAGCTTTGGGACAACCTGAAACACAACATCATTCACATTGTAGGGGTGACAGAAGGAACAGAATTTCAGAAAGGAATAGGGAATGTGCTTGAAGATATAATTGTAGAAAGTCTTGCTTACCTGGTGAAGATCAAACTCTCTCAAGTATAGAAACCCAGAGAGTCCCAATCAAGATGGATAACAAAAGACCCATACCTAGGCACATATTAATTAAAATGGCAAAAATTAAAGGAGAAGAAAGAAACTTAAAGGCTAAAATAAAGTTACTTACAATGGAGCTCCCTTTATACTGTCAGCTGACTTTTCAATAAAAACACTCAAGGGCAGAAGGGAATGGCATGAAGTATATAAGATAATGGAAAGCAAGGGACTGACCCTATGACTACTTTATCTAGCAAGGTTATTATTCAAAATTGAATGTAAAATAAAGAGCTTCACAGGAAAAACAAAGGCTAAATAAAATTATTACCACCAAATCAGCACTGTAAGAAATGCTAAAGGCACTATTGTAAGAAGAAATAGTGAAAAAGAGAAGAATACAGGCATAAAGAATAAGAATTGTAATAAACCAAACAAGAACAACCTTCAATGTAAAGTGCTTAAATGCTCCAATCAAAAGACATAAGGTCGCTGAATGCATAAGAAAACATGACCCCTATATATGTTGTCTGCGAGATACCCACCCCAGTACAAAGGATTCACATAGAATGAAAGTGAAGAGATGGAAAAAAAGTCCCATGCAAATGGGGAAAAAAAGCTGGGATAGTAATATTCATATATGGCAATAAAAGACTTCAAAGTGAAGGTCATAACAAGAGACAATTAAAGCCACTTCAAAGTCATCAATTCAATAAGAGGATATAATCTGATAAACATATATGCACTGATTATGGGAGTATAAAACATATAATAAAACAAAACAAAACTAAACGGAACTAAAAAACCTTCTGGAATATTTTAAGGAAAAGATTAACAGCAATACAACCATAGCTGGAAACTTTAACACCATACTGACATTACTGGATAGATCTTCTAGTCAAAAAAATAAAAATAAAACAAGACAATATGATCCTAAACAACACACTAGATTAGATGGAATTAATAGATATTCTCAGAACATTTTACCCCAAAGCTATAGAATATGCATTCTTCTCAAGTTCCATGGGACATTTCAAAGATAGAACACATGTTCGGTCACTGAGCTTTTATTATAATAGGACTAGTGACCTGATACACAAAATTTGTGCATGGTGGGGGGTTCCCTCAGTCCAGCCTGCCCCCTCTCACAGAGTGGGAGCTTTCAGGAAATGTCCTACTGGGGAGCGGCCCTCAGCCACAGTCTGGCCACCCTGTATGGGAGGTGACTGGGCTGATCAAGGGAAGGCACCAGTTCCATTACCCTGCTGTTGCAGCCACTGTCAGCCACTGCAGCCGCCGAAGTGTTTTCATCAACATGGACTCCAACTCCTTCACCTTGAAAAAATGACAACTTTCTTTAGGCATTTTCAAGATGTGTCTTTCATAAGATATGATACGTCTTTTTTTTTTTTATCCTCACCTGAAGATATGTTTCCGTTGATTTTTAAAGAGTGTGGAAGAGAGAGGGAGAGAAAGAGAGAAACATCAATGTGAGAGGGACACTTTGATTAGTTTCCTCCTGCATGAGCCCTGACCTGGACCCCAGCCAGGGAGGAGCCTGCAACCTAGGTACATGCCCTTGGTCAGAATCAAACCAGGACCCTGCAGTCAGCAGGCCAAGCCTCCACCCACTGAGCCAAACCAGCTAGGGCAGGATATGACATTTCTTAGCCCTACCAGCAGCAGACCTTCGTGTTTTGTTTTGTTTTTTCCTCCAGGAATGTGGTGGAAAAACCTTAGATCACCTTCTTGAATTCTTATAACCCAAGTTACCAAGAATACTGAGAATGGTGGCATACAGAAGCTTGGCCAATGAGCAGTCAGAAAAGGTGTTTACGATGGAACTGGTTTAGCTCAGTGGATAGACTGTGGGCCTGCAGACTGAAGGGTCCCAGGTTTGATTCCTGTTAAGGGCATGTACCTTGGTTGGAGGCACATACCCAGTGGGGTGGGTGCAGGAGGCAGCTAAGCAATGTTTCTCTCTCATTGATGTTTTTAACTGTCTATCCCTCTCCCCTCTTCTCTGTAAAATAATCAATTATATATATTATAATATATTATATTTAAAAATGGTGTTTCCTCTGCAGCTCATGTGGCCCCTGCATTGTATCCACTGGGCTAGAGGGGTGACCCTGCCACCTGGTAGTGGCCATAATGGTTTCCAAACACCTCAGAGACAGGCAGCCAGCCCCCTGTCTTGGGTGCTGGGTTAGGGGGGCATGCGGGAATCCCCAGGCTGCATGCAACCAGCGACAGCCGCCAGGGTTTTTGCACACCAGAGACAGCAGCCAGCCCCCCCCATTGTGGGCACTGGGCTAGCAGCAGCCAGCCCCCCCCCCACATTGTGGGCACTGGGCTAGGGGTATGGACCCAAGCCAGTGACAATATCCCCATCTCTGAATGCCAGCAGCCTGTCCTGTCGTGGGCGCCAGATTGAGGGGCATGCATGGACCCCTGAGCCACACACGGGGCAGCTGCCAGGGTCTAAGTAATGCCCCAAAGGCCAGCAGCCAGCTCCCTGTTGTGGGCACTCGGCTGGGGGCATGTACACAAACCATTTTGTGGGAAACAAAGGCATGTGACTGGGAGCAGGACAGGAATATCTCTGCCTCTGAATGCCCTGAGGCCAACAACCAGCACCCTCCTGGATGCCCGGCTGGGGGCATGGACCCAAACCACCACTTGGCACCAGAGCATGTGCATGCGGCTGGGGATGTTCTTACCCCACCCCCAGCCACTTGGCTGCTGCACCCATAGTCCTGGAGTGGCCAGGGTTGTTCTGGGACCCCTATTGCTCAGGGCCTAAGTGCGGATCTACAGGCTAAGAGTGGCTTTGGTCCCAAGTATGTTCCTGGGACCCAGGCAGCTAAGTGCCTGTGTATGCAAATTAACTGCCATCTTTGTTGGGTTAATTTGCTCCTGATTGGCTGGTGGGCATGACTTGTGGGTGTAGTGAAGGTATGGTCAATTTGCATGCTTCTCTTTTATTAGCTAAGATAGGGATAATTGCAGTACTTTGTGAAGTACGATAACAAACGTAACTCCCTCAGAATGACCTGACTTTTGTGCATTGAGATACCCAGTTACTTTGTGTATCTCTTCTCAGGTTACCAGGCTTCACAGTGTCAAAGCTCACTCTTTCTCCATGCTCCCTAACTTAGTCCCTCATGCCTTTATATACAGAATAGGGCAAACATAGGTTTATAGCTGTGAGTATGCAAACTCAGAGCTACTCTTTTATTATTTTTTAATATTTATATTATTTAGCATAAGAACAACCATAAATCTATGTTTACCACACTATTTCTGATGGTGTGGAAAAACTTTAGGAATCAGTTACCTAGTCCTATTAGAACTCAGTGTAAATTGCTAACACAGAGGATCCAAGTGATTTCCTGATAGCTCCTTTTTTATGTTATTCATTTTTTTATTGATTTCTGCTTTAGATCCCACTTATCAGTGAAATCATATAATTCTTCTTTTCCTTCTGACTTATTTTGAATAGCATCATACCCTCAAGATCTATCCATGTTGTTTCAAATGGCAGTAGTTTATTTTTCTTATGACTGAGTGATGAGAGTAGCCCATTATACAATATATAGGTGATGTATTATAATATTACTAGAGGTTCAATGCATTAAATTCATACAAGAGTAGACCTTCCTTCCCCTGACTGCCGGCACTGGCTTCCCTCTGGCACCTGGGACCTGAACTTCCCTCCAGCTGCTGGCAGGCACCTGGGACCTGGCTTCCCTCACAGCCATGGCTTCTTTGGGAAGGTCTTCAGGAAGGATACCCATTCTAATTAGCATATCATGCTTTTATTTTGTAGATAGATTTGAAACTTATATAAGTTATTAATCAATATCACCCCAATACATTTAATGCAAAACTAAGTTCAAAGGTTGAGAAACCCTGAAAAGTTGAAGACATCTTTGCTGGTTGGTTAAGCAGTTTTCACATATGATTCCTCCTGAAAACTCTTTGTCCTTGCAGTCCACAAGTGGTCTGATGATATTTTTTAATCATATTTTTTTTTGCATTTTGACTTTATAGATACATAAATTTACAAGAGAAATGGATATTAGGTAGATGATGGCTTTAATCTTTCTTGTTTTTCTTATGTCAATTCTAATTTCCTGAGTAATAGCATTTCACTAATTGTTGCCATATATTAATTTATTACTGCATTATTATCAGTACAAAATACTTCATAACATTTTATATTTCAATAAAGATATATGCACCCAATGTAGGAGCACCCAAAAACATAAAACAAACAAACGAAGAAAAACACTACTGGAAGATATCAAAAACAGTGACAACAATACAATCATAGTAGGGGACTTTAATAAATCACTGATATCACTGGATAAATATTCTAGACAAAAAATCGCAAAGAAACAGCAATTCTAAATGACTTCCTAGATCAGATGAACCTAATTGATATCTTCAGAGCATTTCACTCCAAAGCCATGAAATATATTGTTCTTCTCAAGTGCACATGGGACATTTTCAAAAATAGACCACATATTGGGTCACGAAGTTTCTCCAAATTCAAAAAAATTGAAATCATATCAAGCATTTTCTCAGACCACAATGGCATAATATTAGAAATAAACTACAATAAAAACGTTCCAAAAAATTCAAATACTGAGGACCTGAATAACATGCTATTAAACAATGATTGGGTTATAAGTCAGATCAAACAAGAAATTAAAAACATCCTGGAGACTAATGACAATAAAAACACAACAATGCAAATGCTATAGGACACAATGACAGCACTCATAATAGGAAAGTCTATAACTCTATAGACCTACTTCAAAAAATAAGAAAAAATGGTAATAAATCATCTAACTCTACAGCTCAAAGAATTAGAAAAAGAGCAACAAGAAAAGCCCAGAGTGAGCAGAAGGAAAAAAATTCATGAAGATTTAGAGTGGAAATGAATGACATAGATACAAAAAAAAAGGTAACTGAAACCAAGAGCTGGTTCTTTGAAAGGATAAAAAAGATTGATGAACCTCTAGCTAGGCTCACCTAGAAGCAAAGGGAGAGGACTCAAATAAACAAAATCAGAAATGAAAGAGGAGAAATAATAACAGACACCATAGAAATACAAAGAATTGTTTAAAAATACTATGAACAACTCTATTCCAACAAATTAGACAACCTGGAGGAAATGAATACATTCCTAAAAAATACAACCTTCCAAAACTTACTCAGGAAGATTCTAAAATTTTCAATAGGCTGATAACTATGGAAGAAATTGAAGCAGTCATCAAAAAGCTTCCAGCAAACAAAATCCCAGTGTCAGATGGCTTCACAGGTGAGTTTTAGCAAACATTCAAGGAAGAACTAAAACCTATCCTCTTCAGACTATTCCAAACAATTCAAAAGGAATGAACACTTCCAAGCTCCTTTTATGAAGCCAGTATCACCCTAATACCAAAACCAAATAAAGATAACACAATGAAAGAGAATTACCAGCCAATTTCCCTCATGAACATAAATGCCAAAATCCTCAAAAAAAAAAAAAATACTAGCAAATCAGATCCAGCAGTACATCAGAAAGATCATACACCATGACCAAGTAAGATTTATCCCGGGGATGCAGGATGGTACAATATTTGTCAATCAATAAATGTGTGATATCAATTTATGAAGAAAAGCATTTGACAAAATTCAACATCCTTTCTTGATAAAAAGTCTCAGCAGGGTGGGATAAGAAGGATCATACCTCAACATCATAAAGCCATATATGGCAAACCCACAGCCAGCATCACACTCAATGGACAAAAACTAAACCATTTCCCGTAAGAACAGGAGAAGACAGTGATGCCCTCTCTGACCACTCTTGTTTAACATAGTACTGGAAGTACTAGCCATTGCTATCAGACAAGAAGAAATAAAAGTCATCCAAATTGGAGAAAAGGTGAAGTAAAACTGTCCTTATTCACAAAGGACGTGGTAGTGTACATAGAAAAACCTAAAGACACTATCTAAAAATTATTAGACTTAATAAATGAATTCAGCAAGGTATCAAGATACAAAATTAATGCCAAGAAATTTATGACATTTCTATACACCAATTATGAACTTACAGAAAGAAAGACTAAAAAAGCAATCCCATTTACCATTGCACCAAAAAAATTAAGATACCTAGGAATAAACTGAACTAAGCAGGTTGAAGACCTATACATGGAAAATTACATGACACTGAAAAAAGAGATAGAGGAAAACATAAACAGGTGGAAGAATATATAATGTTCATGGATTGGTTGAATCAACATCATCAAAACGTCCATATTTCCCAAAGCAATCGATAAATTCAATGCACTTCCCACATGGACAGATACATGCAAGAAAATGAAACTAGACCACCAACTTACACCATAAACAAAAATGAACTCAAAATGGATAAAGAACTTAAACATAAGATGGGAAACCATAAAAATACTAAAGGAATCAACAGGCAGAAAAATATCTGACATATGCCAAAGCAATATCTTCACTGATATAGCTCTTAGGGCAATGGAAACAAAAGAGAAAATAAACAAATGGGACTACATCAAAATAAAAATCTTTTGCACAGCAAAGGAAACCATCAATAAAATAACAAGAAAACCTCTTGCATGGGAGAACATATTTACCAATAATATCAATGATAAGGGTTTAATCTCTAACATTTACAAGAAACTCATGTAGCTTAACAAAAAGAAAATAAACAACTCAATCAAAAAATGGGCAACTGATGTGAATATGCACTTTTCAAAAGAGAGATATAAAAACCTGCTCAAAGTCACTAATCATCAGAGAGATGCAAATCAAAACAATAATGCGGTACCATCTCGCACCTGTCAGAATGGCTATCATCAACAAATCAACAAATGGCAAGTATTGGTGAGGTTGTGGAGAAAAAGGAACCCTCGTGCACTGCTGGTGGGAATGCAAACTGGTGCAACCACTGTGGAGAACAGTATGGAGTTTCCTCAAAAAACTAAAAATTATATATACATACATATATAATTCATAAGGTTATGTAGATATCTATGTATCTTAATTTACATATATTTATACATTCTAGCACTTAAGTACAAATCTATATCACTAATCTATGGTGCAGTAATCTTTTTTAAGCTTGTAAAGATACCTTTATCTCAAGCTTAACTTATAGAGTTATCTCCACCTTCAAATCACATAGTTATTCATTATTCTAGTTACCACTTTAAGTCCTGTGTGTGCATTTCGCAGAAGTTTTAAAGTTGGCCTTCCCTGGAATGGTTGAGTAACTGAGCAATATTTTAGGAACTTAGGTTCCCCCATCTTTCTGCTCAACCATCAGAAAGATTTGTTTCTAGGTTGGTTGTCTTATGTCTACAATGTGGCTGCTGCCAATCTCTGTCTAATGTGCTCTCTTAACAGCTTTGCATGACAGAAGGTTGTTCCTAGGTACTGTTCTTACATTTTTTCTGCAATATGTGTTTATAAAATCAAAATTAACAGAAGGAAATTCATGATGAATAAAATATTCAGGTATTAAATAAGGACAGATCTGTAACAGTGCTGTGCAGAGCCATATTAGAGCTTGAGACAAAAGTAACAGCCTTATCCTGACCCTGTTTGCTATCCTCACCATATTTCTGTCCTCCTAACCCCTGGGACTACTCATCCTTCAGTCCACACTTCCTTTCCTGGGAAAAGTGATGGGTAAATCAATTTTTGCCTTCATATGGTTCTTTTTGTTATTGTTGTTCTCACTTTTTATTATGAAGTAAAATCCTTTCTCAGGAGCCCATCAGCAGACTCACCTTACATTTCATTGCCCATGATGGGTTGTGTGCATACTGTAAAGTCTTAGGAATGATATTGTTGGCCTGAGCCAATCACAATTCACCCCATACTGGAAATAATAACACTAAAACTGAAACAACATATCCTTATATTAACAGTAAAACTAGCAGTTGATGCAGCTCAGAACATTTACACTCTAAGACTATACAACACATATATAAAAAGGCATATATCAATACTCTAGGGCTTTTTTCCCACAAAGCTATTTCTCAATCTATAACATGACACTGTTTTCAAGTTTTTAGAAAGCTTGCTAGCCTTTTCTAAGTTATGAACTCTGTCTGAACATGGTAAGTTCTGATCAGCAGAACAATAATTTATAAAGAAGGAAAATGTAGAGGCAGGTTCATTGCTGGGGCTGTTATAGAGGCTGCTGGTGCTGAGGGAAGTCCCCTCCACTGCCCCTGCAGAGACAATGGTTTCTATGTGGCCATTCTGTCACCCTTGGTGCCAGGTGGGGACCTCAGGATTAAAATGGCAATGGAGTAGGTGGATGCTACATGGACACACTCTCAGGACCAAACTGGAGTTATAGCTGAAATACAGAAAAAACTTTCTGAATAATCAAATGAAAACATGCTAGAGAGAATTCTGATAACTAAAGATGGAAAGTGAAGACCACATAGAGACTGGGTGGAAGACAGTTGACTCATAATACTGGAAAACAACTTGGCCCACAGGGCAGAGTTTCTGAGGCCCATTAAGAGACTGAATATAACAATTAGCCTCCAGGCAGAAGCAATCACCCCACCATATTGAAAAAAAACCTCTAGCCACACCTGTGGACAATTACCTGAGGGATATTCAAGATGGAATCCTATCAGTCTATAGGTAGAGGCAGTATCTGGAGCTTTGAGCCTTTGCCTGATCTAATTAGTCAGAAGCAGCATTTGACACTTCCCTGCACTAGAGTCATAACAGATCTACCTAATACAGAGTCACAAACCCAAATAGGTAGCCAGAATGAGGAAAAAGTGAAACAACACCCAAATCAAAGAACAGGATAATTCTCCAGAAGAAGAGATAAATGAAATGGAGGTAAGAAATTTATCAGACAAAGAGTTCAGAGTAAGGATGGTAAAGATGCTCAACAGCATGAGAAAAGATATAATATCTATGAAATAAATGACATAATACAAATAAAGAATACATTGGAAGGAATACTTAGCAGATTAGGGGAAGCTGAGGATTAAATCAGTGAATTAGAAGACAAGATTAAAAAATCAACTACTCAGAGAACCAAAAAGAAAAAGAAAAACCATAAATAAGTAAAATGGTTGGAAATACTTAAAGCATAAAAAGTTGAAAGCCACTAAGATAGTCCTGTAGATTAGTACCTTGAGTCCATGTCTTGTTTGATATAGAACAGAGCATTTTTTATTCATAATCATTATGCTGTAGACAGAATATTGTGCTCCATTCCCAACCTATATGTTGAAATCTAGCCCCCAATGTAATCATACTAGAAGGCACAGCCTTTGGGAAGAAATTACCTGAGAGTTAAACCCCTATGATAAGATTAGTGGTCATATAAGAAAATACAGGGCATGTGAGCACATGATAAAAAGATGGGCATACCATGAAGCTGGTTCTCACCAGCAACCAAATTGGCTGGCAGCTTGATCTTGAACTTCTCATCCTTTAGAACTGTGCGCCAATACATTTCTGCTATCTTTTGTTATATAAACTCAAACTGACTAAGATGCCTGGCCAGAACAAAGGAAGACTATATGGTCACTCCATGTACTTGGAAGCATGTGTCACTTTGCCCTTGACACCAATCTGGACATTTAGGTCCCATTGTATCTCTGACTATTGCATCTTGCTATATATTAGCCTTCAAAAACCTCAAGTTCCAGTTTCAACTATTAAATTTGCATGATGCAAAGCCACATAGTATAATTTTGTACATTAGGTAACAACAAAATTTAAACTGTGTCCTTGTTTTTTGGTTTTGTTTTGTTTTTGTCTTTTTTCCAAGGTGTGTATTATATACACTGAGTGGTCAGATTATTATGATCTCTGGATGCATAATAATCTGGCCACTCAGTGTATATCCTATATAATAAAAGGGTAATATGCAAAGTGTCCCCTCAACCAGGAGTTCGACCAGCAGGCAGGCTGGCCAACCACCCATGTCCCCTCCCTCTGACCAGGCTGGCCAGACCCACCCATGCATGAATTTATGCACATGCCACTAATATATATGCCTCTACAAATTTCTGGGACAACATAAAGATGTCATATCTTGTCTTTATTAATTAAATTACTGTGTTATACTAGAAGATAAAAAATATACCATCAATTGATTTTCAGATGGCCTTATATAAGATAAATCAATTTGGTATTATCAGAAAATGACTAAGGAAGGTCCTTTTCATTCATTGACTGGAGCACTGGAGGACCCTAAATTCAGGAAGGATTTCACACAGCTACACACTTTCAATTCATGCCTACTTAAATGTCTGGTGTTTATTCTTATTGCAGGAACTAATGATTTTAACAAACCATTTCACAATCCACTGATCTTTTGACGACAGAGGTACACCTAGAAAAAGGCAGTGAGACAGGACACAGGGGGAGGAAGGTGAAAGGCAGTGCTCCAGGGAAACCAGGAAGTGACTTTGTTATATATCTGGAACTAAATCTCAAAGACTATCTGAATAAATACCCTAGTAGTAGAAATTAAAAACTTTTGAAGCTATATCTGAGGACTCAAGTGTTTAATTTTTCTGCATTTTACAGATTAATAAATTAAGGTATAGAGTGCATGGATAACTTATAAAAATTATTCAATAATATTCTGATAGAACTTTGTCTAGAAACTAAAAGACTTAATCACTATTCTTTCCATATCATTACAGTGCATGTAAGAAAAATTCACAAACCACTAAATAGATATTAAATATCCCCTTGTTCATATACTATGCAACACTTCCAGAAATGATTAACTTTTCCACATAGCCCACACTTAGTCCTTTATGATGCAACATATTCACTCCCATGAAGTAGCATTAGTAATTTGGAGAAGTTATAGTTTCTTATTTACCTCTTCTCTGAACTAAGTCACCTCAATAAATCATTGCCACAGGAAGTAGCTACATTTTTTCCATTTTTTATCTCATGCAAATCTGGGTGTCCATTTATTTTGCAGGATCAAAAAACAGTCTCCCCCATTTTGTAATACATGTGTTCTATTGCAGGGTCCACAATAGATTAAAAGTAGTGAATTTCTTTGCTTTTATTGATATTTGTTTGTGTTTCCTATCAAAAATTAATAGAATCACACCTATTTTATATCCATAATAATGGTAATGACCAAGGGTACTCACTTTTCTTTTTCTGTGTCAAAGAAATACAAGGATAAGGGAATACCTTGTGGGTTTTGTTCCTGACTACCATAACATAGTGAATATTGCAATACAACCAGTCAAAATAATTTTCCTGGTGAAGACGCTTGCCTTTATATATAGAAAGTAAAACAACTATGAAGCACAATAAAGCAAGGTATGCCTGCATTACCTTCTCCCCATTGTGGTTTGGTGCATGTGGAAAACTTGTGCTTGACAGCCATTTTGTAGTAAGTTCCAGCCACATTAACACTAACTTCGGGCTAGGTTTCTATTACCCCAAACCCTATCTCTTTCCCATAAGCCAGGTGTTTCGCCTTAAGGACTAGGCCAGGTGTTTAGCCTTAAGGGCTGGGAATTTTCGCTAACTTCCTCATTCCTCCTTCTCCCTATAAATACCCTGAACTCTTCATGAATAAATGAGACTTGATCAGAACTTTGTCTTGTCTCCATTCCTTATGTCTCTTGTCTCTTTCATCCCCACTCCCCCTCTAGGGTCCTCGTTGACTTAACCCGCGGGTCGGGACAGGTGTATGTGCCTAATTCCATCTTTTGGGGCTCAGAGGCATGTGCTATATCATCCTAGATGCAAGCATTTTATAGACTATATGATCCTTCTACACTATTTTCCTCATCATGTTAACTGAGGAAACTACCGGTTCCCGGTGGTAAAGCCACCATGTGGTAAAGACACTTTCTGCTTGGATCTCTGAGAAGATGGTCTGCAGCACTGCAGACTTCTCATAAGTGTAAATGAAAGCTTTGAGAATTTGGAGTTTCTTCTGTCATACACTAACTTCTCCTAATTAATAGGCTTTAGTCAGGATACTCTAGGCAGGATGTTTTAAATATTTAAATTTGAAAGAATGAAGTTAGATTAAATATTTATTTAGCCATTCATGATATTTCATATCAAGCATTTTGCTAATATGGGGAACTGCAAAATGAACAAAACCCAACTTTGACCTGTAGTGGCTTCACAATATGGGGGGGAAAAAACACAAAAACACAACCAATGGTATACTAAAGAGATAGATGGTCAAACAAGCATGTATTTAGCACTCTGAAAAGAATCAAGATAAAGAATCTTCATTAAAAGTTATCATGGCTTTATGGGGAATTTGACATGTGTGGTGACTAAAGGACTGAACACCTGTTGGGCAAAAGCCTTCTTGGTTTTATTAAAAATAAACAAATGAACTTAACCAAATGCACATGACCACAGTTCTATAGCTGTTAGATAACTGAGAGAATAAGAGAGACTTCTGATCTTAAGTCTGCAGATAAAGTACATCTTTTAAAAAACAATAAAGAAAAATATTATAACCCTCAAAGGAGCTGTAGAAAGTTTCTCCCTTTACCTCTTCAAAGAAGAAATGTATTTATTAAAAAAAAATTTAAACAGGAAAGTTCAAATAAAAACTTATTCCACCCATCAGGGCTAACTGTCATTAACAATTGAGGTCCTCATTTCCAGTCAGAGATCCATGCGTAAAAGATCTGAGATATTAAGAGATGAATACATGTGATAGGGATGCAAAGCATGTGAGTGTGAAATTCTATTATTGTCAATTTTTATTTACTGAAAGTGATAGGATTTTATATGACACTAGTGGCCCAGTGCATGAAACTTGTGCATCGGAGGAGGGGGAGGGTCCCTCAACCTGGCCTGTACCTTCTCCAATCTGAAACCCCTCAAAGATGTCCTACTGCCAGTTTACAAGGATTGGGCCTAAACCAGCAGTCAGACATCCCTCTCGCAATCTAGGACTGCTGGCTCCTAACCACTCACCTGTTTACCTGCCTGATTGCCCCTAACCACTCTGCATGCTGGTCTGATTGCCCCCAAATGCCCTTCATGCCAGTGTGCTCATTCTCACCATCCCTTCCCACTGGCCTGCTCACCTGCAACTTTTCCCTACTGACCTCCTCACCCCAAACTTCCCCCTTCCCCCTGTCCTGATCACTCCCAACTGATTGCCACTGATGGCCTGTTCACTCCTAAGTGATCCCCCTGCTGGTCTGCTCACCTCCAACTGCCCCTTGCTGACCTGATCACTCCCAATGGCTCCCCCTACTGGTCTTATCACCCACAACTGCCCTCCCCTCTTAGCCTCTAACCACCTCTGTCTTGGCCCCACCACCATAGCTTTGTCCAGAAGAATGTTCAGAAGGTCTCCTGGAAGGTCTCTCAGTCTAATCAGCATATTACCCTTTTAGTAGTATAGATAGAGGCCTGGTGCATGGCCGATTCACGGTGGGGGTTCCTTTGGGGTGTGGCTAGCCTGGGTGAGGGGCTGAGGGCTGTTTTCAAGCTGGCCACACTCCCTTCATAGTAGGGGTCCCTGTTGTGACATGGCCAAACAGCCCCTGTGTGCATAACCTTTAACTCCCCAACCCTGGGCCAAACTTGCCCCAGAACAGGGTAAGATAACAGAACATTTCCCTGAGCCAGTAAATGCCTCTGTTAAAATTTTACACTGCTCTTAGGATAACTCCTCCAGGCAGCTGTGCTAACCGCAAATATTCGCTTCTGTAGACAATGCTTGCTTGCTCATCCCTGTGATAGGGCTATAAAACCAGCCATCTTCAAGACCTCAGGACTGCAGTTCTCTGCATAGGTTGGCTGCAGTCCCTGCACAGGAATAAAGCTCAAATTTCCATCTCTAAAACTCTATGTCCCTGATACCAAGGAGCCAATCAGAAAGTGCCAGGCTAGCATAGGTCGAGAGGGATATAAAAGGAGGGACTGCCCCTCCATCGGGGCTCTCACCAAGGCATTTGCTGGCTGCCGAGTCAGTCTCGGTTTGAGCCCAGATTCAAATCTGTAATAAAATTTGCTTGTTTGATCAAATTGGCTTCCGTGGTCTATCTTTTGGGGACTCGCTCCGTAACAGTCCCCAATGGGGTGCCTGGCCAGCCTTAGTGAGGGTCTGATGGCTGTTTGCAGGCTGGCGCACCCCACAGCTGTGACTCTTACTCCATGGGGGTGTGGCCAGCCTGGATAAGGGGCTGAGGACTGTTTTCAGGCTAGCCACACCCCCAGCAACCCAGGCTCCCAGACCCTCCTTCAGCCATGACCAGGGTGGGTGGGAAGTTTGGCTTCCTCCATTGCTGGGAGCAACCCAAGCCTCCTGTTCACTCCAGCTCCATGGCAGCCACCATCTTTCTTGGGTTAATTTGCATACTCATTCCTGATTGGCTGGTGGGCATAGCAGAGTGGTAGTCAATTTGCATGTTTCTCTATTATTACTAAATGGAAAAATCAAATGGCTGCAATAGAGGCAAGAGAACTAAATTTCACAGACATAATCCATGAAATTTCACAGATTTAAAAAACTGAGTCTTTATTTTATTTATTTTTTAAATATATTTTATTGATTTTTTTACAGAGAGGAAGGAAAAAGGATAGAGAGTTAGAAACATCGATGAGAGAAAAACATCAATCAGCTGCCTCCTGCACACCTCCTTCTAGGGATGTGCCCACAACCAAGGTACATGCTCTTGACCAGAATCAAACCTGGGACCCTTCAGTCTGCATGCTGGTGATGCTCTATCTACTGAGCCAAACCTGTTAAGGCAAAAACTAAGTTCCTTTAGAATTAGCTTTTGGTTCTGTCACAAAGCTGATGGAGACAATAGTATAATTGATGTGTGCATGCTGAGGGAGTGGTATAGGACTGTCACACACATACAGAGACTCTTCTTCTCAAAAGGAGAAGAAACATTTGTATATAGAAACCATGTCTTTCTGAAAAAGTTTTTAAACCCTTAGAGAGATCATATCCTGTATTTTCCTTTAAAAACAGTCTGTGAGTATTGGATACAACAAATATATCTGATTGCCTGAGCAGACCACTATTCCTTTGATTAAATAATGGAACTGATAGATTTCTATGATTTTCATATCATGTTACCTACTTAAGATATAATCGTTCTAATTGTATTCTAATAAATGCTAATGGTTTCCCATTTAATCCTGTCTTCATGAAAATCAGTCGCTTCCAATTCTCTTCATAGATCCGAAGATCTGAGTATGGAATCTTGAATCAGAGAAAAATTCAAAAACAGTGATTTAAAACAAGAAGGTAACAAATTTATCCTGGCAGCCACGAAGCCCAGAGATTGTTGGTTTTGAGCATAAAAATACTGTTTACTAAAATTGTTCTCATCAGAGCATTACAGCAATGTAAAAAAAAAAAGCCCAATGTTTAGAAATTTCAAAAAATATATATTTGACAACAATTTCCAAATAATCAATAACTTACTTTCATAATTTAAAAGTGTTAAATTTTATGTCTCTAATAATACAAATTACACCATCATATAATGATGTAATTGAAACAATTGTTACCTACTTGAATACAGAATTATATAGTTACTTAGGTTAAAAAAATATTTGTGTGTGTGTGTGTGTGTGTGTGTGTGTGTGTTTTGTTTTGTTTTTGGCTGGTCATCAATAAGTTTTAATTCAGATTACAAAACTTTGCCTTATTAAAATGAAGAGCACACTAAAATTTAATGTTTAAGCATTATCTTTTAAAAATAATGTGACACAGAGTTGCAAAATCTAAAAGGTTACAATATAAATCTATTAAAAATCTCAGCAACTTCTATATTGTAAAATACCCAACCAACCCCTTACATGTACTACTATTATCATTATTCTATTTTCAAGGCCCTTCTGTGAAAGAATCACAGCTTAAATAAAACTTGGTCTAATCTTTACCCAGACCAAGAACAAAGAATGTTTAAAAAAAGAAGAATGAATATCTTCTTATAAAATTCTCACCTAAAAGGACAAGGTTTTAATTTGTTCTCTCAAAACCAAAGATATTTTACTTAAATGAAAAAAAAAAGTTTCTATATAAAACTACTATTTCTACCCATGACATTTTACATAAAAGCATCAAAGGAAATCTCTATAAACAAACTTTTATACATTTGCATTTTTTTAATATTTAATTTTTATTAATTTGTATACATATCTCCCCATTGCCCCCCCTCCCTCCCAGGCATAAACCAACCCCCCAGTGTCTATGTTCATTGGTTACGCTTATATGCATGCATACAAGTCCTTTGATTGATCTCTTATCTACCTCCCTAACTTTAATCTTCCTGGGGTAATTTCAGTCTGTTTGAAACTTTACTGTCTCTGTATCTATCCTTTTGTTCATCAGTTTATAATGTTCTTTATTATCAACAAAAAAGGGAGATCATGTGATGCTTCTCCTTCATTGACTGGCTTATTTCACTAAGCATAAGGCTCTCCAGTTTCAACCAGGTTGCTGCAAATAGTAAGAATTCCTTCTTTTTAATGGCAGCATAGAATTCCATTGTGTAGATGTACCACTGATTTCTGATCCACTCATCTGCTGATGGGCACCTGGGCTGTTTCCAAATTGTAGCTATTGTAAATTGTACTGCTAAGAAGTTAGGGGTGCATAAATCCTTTCTGATTGGTGTTTGTGATTTCTTAGGATAAATTCCTAAGAGTGGGATTAAAGGATCAAATGGGAGATCCATTTTTAGTTTTTTGAGGAAACTCCATACTGTTCTCCACAGTGGCTGCACCAGTCTGCATTCCCACCAACAGTGCACAAGGGTTCCTTTTTCTCCACATCCTCGCCAACACTTGTCGTTTGTTAATTTGTTGATGATTGCCATTCTGACAGGTGTAAGATGGTATCGCATTGTCATTTTGATTTGCATCTCTCGGATGATTAATGACTTTGAACATGTTTTCATGTGTCTCTTGGCCTTCCTTCTGTCATCTTTTGAAAAGGTTCTATTTAGGTCCATTGCCCATTTTTTTATTGGATCCTTCATCTTCCTTTTATTAAGTTGTATAAGTTGGTTGTAGATTTTGGAGATTAAACTTTTATCAGTGATAGCATTTGCAAATATGTTCTCCCATGCATTGATCTTTCTTGTTGTTTTGTTGATGGTTTCTTTTGCAGTGCAAAAGCTTTTTATTTTGATGTACTCCCATTTGTTTATTTTTTCTTTAGCTTCCATTGCCTTTGGAGCAGTATCAGTGAAGAAGTTCTTTCGGCATATATCTGAGATTGTGCTGCCTGTGGATTCTGCTAGTATTTTTATGGTTTCCCTTCTAATGTTTAAGTCCTGTATCCATTTTGAGTTTATTTTTGTATTTGGTGTAAGTTAGTGGTCCAGTTTCAATTTTTTGCATGTATCTGTCCAATTTTGCCAACACCATTTATTGAAGAGGCTATCTTGGTTCCATTGAATGTTCATGCCTCCTTTGTCAAATATTAATTGAGCATAGTGGTTTGGGTGGATATCTGGGTTCTCTATTCTATTCCATTGATCTATATGTCTGTTCTTGTGCCAGTACCAGGCTGTTTTGAGAACAGTTGCTTTGTAGTATAGCTTGAAGTCTCATATTGAGATCCCACCTACTTTATTCTTTTTTCTCTGAATTTCTGTAGCTATCCGTGGTCTTTTTTTGTTCCAGATGAATCTATGAAGAATTCTTTGTAGGTCAGTGAAATATGTCTTTGGTATTTTAATGGGTAGTGCGTTGAATCTGTAGATTGCTTTGGGTAGTATGGACATTTTAATGATGTTCATTCTCCCAATCCATGAGAATGCTATGCTCTTCCATCTGTTAACATCTTCCTCTTTCTCTTTTTTCAGTGTCCTGTAGTTCTCTGCATAAAGGTCTTTTACCTCTTTAGTTAGGTTTATTCCTAGGTATCTTAATTTTTTTGGTGCGATGGTAAATGGGATTGCTTTTTTAGTTTCTCTTTCTATAATTTCACTATTAGTGTATAGAAATGCCACAGACTTCTTAGCATTAATTTTGTATCCTGCTACTTTGCCGAATTCATTAATTAAGTCAATTAGTTTTGGAATGAAATCCTTTGGGTTTTTTATGTACAATATCATGTCATCTGCAAATAAGGACAGCTTTACTTCTTCTTTTCCAATTTGGATGCCTTTTATTTCTTCTTGTTGTCTAATTGCAATGGCTAATACTTCCAGTACTATGTCAAACAGGAGAGGTGAGAGTGGGAATCCCTGTCTTGTTCCTGTTCTTAGGGGAAATGGTTTTAGTTTTTGCCCATTGAGTATGATGTTAGCTGTGGGTTTATCATATATGGCTTTTATGATGTTGATGTATGCTCCTTCTATTCCCACTTTGCTTAGAGTTTTTATCAAGAAAGGGTGTTGGATTTTGTCAATTGATATGACTATGTGATTTTTATCTCTCAATTTGTTTATGTGATGTATCACATTTATTGATTTGCGGATATTGAACCATACCTGCATTCCTGGGATGAATCCTGCTTGGTCATGGTGTATGATCTTTCTGATGTACTGCTGGATCCGGTTTGCTAGAATTTTGTTGAGGATTTTGGCATCTATGTTCATGAGAGATATTGGCTTATAATTCTCTTTCATTGTGTTGTCTTTATCTGGTTTTGGTATTAGGGTGATGCTGACTTCATAGAAGGTGTTTGGTAGTATTCCTTCTTCTTGAATGTTTTTGAATAATCTGAGGAGGATAGGTTTTAATTCTTCCTTGAATGTTTGGTAAAACTCTCCTCTGTAGCCATCTGGACCCGGGCTTTTATTTGCTGGAAGCTTTTTGATTACTGTTTCAATTTCTTCCATAGTTATTGGACTATTGAGATGTTTGGCTTCCTCCTCATTGAGTTTTGGGAGGTTATATTTTTCTATGAAAATGTCCATTTCTTGCAGGTTGTCCAATTTGTTGGAATAGAGTTGTTCATAGTATATTTTAACAATCCTTTGTATTTCCACAGGGTCTGTTGTTATTTCTCCTCTTTCATTTCTGATTTTGTTTATTTGGATCTTCTCTCTTTGCTTCTTGGTGAGCCTGGCTAGAGGTCCATCAATCTTGTTTATCCTTTCAAAGAACCAGCTCTTTGTTTTGTTGATCTTTTGAATTGTTTCTTTGGTCTCCAAGTTGTTTATCTCCACTCTGATCTTCACTATTTCCTTCCTTCTGAGTACACTGGGCTTTTCTTGTTGCTCACATTCTAGCTCTTTGGGTTGTAGGTTTAGGTGATTTATTACCATTGTTTCCTGTTTTTTGCAGTAGGCTTGTAGGGCTATGAACTTCCCTCTCAAGACTGCTTTCACTGTGTCCCATGAATTTTGTATTGTTGTGTTGTCATTGTCATTTGTTGCCATGATGTTTTTATTTCTTCCTTGATCTCTCTGGTTACCCAGTCATTGTTTAAAAGCATGCTGTTTAGTCTCCATGTGTTTGATTTCTTTCTATTGTTTTTATTATAGTTGATTTCCAGTTTTATGCCACTGTGGTCTGAGAAAATACTTGATATGATTTCTATCTTCTTGAATTTGAAGAGACTTTTCTTATGACCCAACAGATGATCTATCTTTGAAAATGACCCATGTGC
The DNA here is from genome assembly GCA_011751065.1 of Lasiurus cinereus. Lineage (NCBI taxonomy): Eukaryota > Metazoa > Chordata > Mammalia > Chiroptera > Vespertilionidae > Lasiurus > Lasiurus cinereus. The sequence goes on from JAAGEH010000049.1 coordinate 1,873,341, forward strand.
ACTGAAGAAAAATGTATATTCTGGGGCTTTGGGGTGAAATGTTCTGAAGATGTCAATTAATTCCATCTGGTCTAGTGAGTCATTTAGGATTGGTGTTTCTTTGCTGATTTTTTGTTTAGAGGATTTGTCCAATGGTGACAGTGGGGTATTAAAGTCTCCTACTATGATTGTATTGCTCTCAATCTCTCCCTTAATATCCTCCAAGAGCTTTTTTATGTATTTAGGTGCTCCTATATTGGGTGTATATATGTTTACCAGAGTTATTTCTTCTTGTTGGATTGTTCCCTTTAGTATTATGAAGTGGCCTTCTTTATCTCTTGTTATGTCCTTCACTTTGAGATCTAATTTGTCAGATATAAGTATTGCAAACCCAGCTTTTTTTTCATTTCCATTTGCCTGAAATACCATGTTCCATCCCTTCACCCTCAATCTGTGTGCATCTCTTTTCCTAAGGTGGGTTTCTTGCAGACAGCAGATAAATGGATCATGTTTTCTTATCCAATCGGTTACCCTATGTCTTTTGATTGGAGCATTCAATCCATTTACATTTAAAGTTATTATTGATAAGTACTTATCTATTGCCATTTTTAGTCCTTACCCCCGAGGTCCTTCTTCGCTTCCTCTTTTTTTTATTACAGCAGACCCTTTAACATTTCTTGGATTGCTGGTTTGGTGGTAATATATTCTCTTAGTCCTTCTTTTGTCTGTGAAGCTTTTGATTTCACCTTCAATTTTGATTGAGAGTCTTGCAGGTTACAGTATTCTTGGGTTCAGACCATTCCTTTGCATGACTTTGTATATTTCATTCCATTCTCTTCTGGCCTGACGAGTTTCTGTTGAGAAGTCAGTAGCTAGTTTTATGGGGGTTCCTTTGTAGGTAACTTTCTGTTTCTCTCTGGCTGCTTTTAAGATTCTTACTTTGTTGTCGTTGTTTGCCAATTTAATTATAATGTGCCTTGGTGTCGGTTTGTTGGGGATCATTTTGCTTGGGACTCTGTGAGCCTCTTGGATTTGTGTGGGTTTTTTCTTTCTTATATTTGGGAAATTTTCTGTCATTATTTCTTCAAACACGTTCATTAATCCTTTTTCAGTTTCCACTCTTTCTGGAACCCCAATTATGAGGATTTTGTTTTGTTTTATGTTATCCCAAAGTTCCCTTAGGCTCCCCTCTTGCTTTTTTACTTTTTTTCTAGAAGCTGTTGTACTTGGGTATTTTTTCCACCATGTCTTCTAGCTCACTGATGTGATCCTCTGCTTCTTCTAGTTTACCTTTGATGCTTTCTATTGAATTCTTTATAGCAGTGATGTAATTTTTCATTTCTTCTTGTTTATTCTGCACCTCCTGTAGGTTCTTCTGCATTTCTTCTTGCTGCTTCTTCATCTCCTCTTGGGTCTTCTTCATTTCCTCTTGGCTCTTACTCAGATTGTCGATTTTGTCTTCCATTTTTTTCATCCACCTTATGATCATTTCTCTGAACTCTTTCTCTGGCAGACTTATTTCTGCTTCTATTTCATTTACTTCCTTTTCTGGTGAAACCTGCCTTTCTGTCTTATGAGGGCTATTTCTTTTTCTTCCCATGGTCTTTCTTCTCCGGGTGTCTGGTTATGTAGTTCTCTCTCCTACGTTGATTGAAAGGCACAAACTACAACACGACCAGGTACAGCTCACAAGACACTGAGTAGAAATGTATTCAAGATGTTAATAATCACAAATAAGGTGACCCCCAATGAAAGACAAATTAATGGTAAATAGAGAAAGAAGAGGAAAATGAGGAAAAAGGAAAAGAAAGAACTGCCAAAATCAAATTGGGAGAGTGAGAATAAATAAATACATAAATGAACAAAAAATAAAATAAAATAATTAAATAAAAAGGAGAAGAAGGAGAAGAGAAGAGGAAGAGAAAAAAAGTCAGAGGGAAAAGAAAGCATATAAGAGAGAAAAGGGGAACAAAATATAGATGTTAGGAGACAACTCCAATAGAACAGTCACTAATCCCAACAAAGGCTAGCAACCAGTACCCAGAGATTAATATAAACTGCAAACAGCAACTGGTATTGAGGGAGGTGAGGGAAAAGAGAGGTAAAAAACAAAGCAAGCAAAAAGCAAAATAAAACAAGTAGAATAAACTAAAACAATCTCACAAAAAATTTCAAAAAATCGATATAATCACTTTTCAGGCAAACAGCAACAAAAGGATATAGAGAAAAAACAACTTTTTGGCTAGTGAAGACAAGAAGAGAGAGGTTTATGTGGACTTGTTTTAGGGTATTTGAAATTAGATATATAAATGGGTTGAAATTTTAACCTGGTAAAAAGAAAGAATAGGGAGAATCTAAAGTTGGAAAAGGGGAAAGAGAAAAAGAGAAACAAGACAACAAAATGGGGAAAGTTAGGAGGAAAGTGTTGGCATAAAGGTAGAGTTGGAGTAAAATTATGCTAAAGGAAAGATGAAAATAGAATGTAGAACTCTAATCCCGAAATAAAATAAAGAGAAAACAAAATGACACTTGTTTTTTTCCAAAAAGGTAAAGTACTAGTAGTAATTAATAATACTAGTTTAAAATAAAAATGTAATAATTAAAAAGGTAAAATCAATTGAGGTGGAAAGAAAAAAATAGTCTTTTAATTAAAATATCTAAAAATGAAAAATTAAAAAAAAATTTAAAAAAATTTAAAATGAAAAAGAGAAAAAAGAAAAAAAAATAGAATGGTCCTTCACTTCCACTATTATTCTGCTTGGCACTCCTGTTTCCCAGTAGGGAAGGTATTGCAGTTCCCTGTGTTCCCCTCTGGTGTTTTAATCTCTATTTTTTTGTGGTTATGCGAGAGTCAATTTGTGTGTCATCCACTGGGTGGCAGTGTTTCAGAATTGGTCTCTGAGACAAAGCACAGGACCTCTCTTGGCTGTGCTCAGATCCTGCTACTCTGTGGTTCTCAGAGCCAGTTTGTGGGGTTTTGCTGCTAGGACACTCTAATAACTCCCAGGCTCTCCCTCTGCCCCAGAAAAAAAGGAGTCATTTTCCAGAGCTCCCCTCTATCAACAGCTCAGAGAGTCTGCCTCCACACTTAGGAATCACGCCCTGATCACCTCTGCGGACCTCTCCAGAGGCAGCTTTCCCGCAGCCCAGTTCCCACAGTGTGCTTGTCTCTGTTGTGCGGGGGTAGGAGACCTCACCCTGTCCCAGGCGAAATCTGACCCTTCCATGCACTGCGTGGATCTCTGAATCCGCTGCCCTTTGTGTCCAGGCCGCCTGGAAAGCTGTGCTCTGGGTCCCCCGCTGCTAGGTGGGTGCCTCCGTCAGCCGCAGCTTTCAGACCTCTGCAGACATCCACCTCCCTCTTATCCCAGGCGCAATCTGACCTTTCCGTGTGCTCTGTGGATCTCTGATTCTGCCGTGTGTCCGCGCCAATTGGAGAGCAAAGTTCTGGGTCCCCGGGTCCCTGGCCGCTCAATGGGTGCCTCAGATGCAGGCTTCAGACCACCACAGACATCCACCTCCCTCTGCAAGATGGCGAGGTCTCCGCATTCACGCTGGTGGCTCCGGAGGACAAAAACTCGGTGGCGGTGGGGCTGCCTGACTGGGAAATACCCGTCCAGCAGTTCCCCGCCTTCTCCTGGAGGTTAACTGACTCTTAACTTGCCAACAAACCCTCCCAGTGCGACTCTCAGCTGCTCTCTCTCCCTCTGCCCAGCGACAAAGCACCAGACGCATCTGTCTACTCCGCCGCCATTTTCTCTTCCCATTTGCTTTTGTTACAATATTTAAAAGGTCATAATGCAAGTGTCTACTTCCTACAATGACATTTTTATAATAAAAACTTGGGCATACTTATACAAACAATAAATAGGATCATTGTACATTTTGGGGGAATAAAAAGCAGATTAACAGACTATAACTTGTTTGTTAACAAAGTAAGCACAAATCTACAAAATCTATGCAATTTATAAAAGTTCTGTAACTTTTTAAAGTTTCATTGAAAGGATTACAAAAAATGTTTGGTACTCAATATTTGAAAGATTGTCAGAGAAAGCAGAAGAGCAAGTGAGCCAAAAGAAAATGCCATGGTGAATTTTGTGCAATCTCCATAGGCATCTTTATTTAAAAGGGCAAGGAAAGTAGGTGCCAACTAAAGGCTACATTGATTTGGCATATGACATCTTTTCTTAAGCTAAGAATTCTGAATTACTTTAAAGGGCTACCCACTAGTAGGAATAAGATACTCTATCATATATTTTATAATTTAGCACACAAAAAAACTGCAAGCTTCTTGAAATGGATTTACTACTTCCAGTATCTCTTATGTTCAAAAATATCACAAAAATTTACTTTACTAATGCAACTGGAGTAAATATATATATCTGGTGGGAAATACCTTATTGGATGGAAATCACAATGAAGAACTTTATTTCTAAGGTGGGAGGAACATAAATGGTCAAAGAGATATGGCTATAATAAATTACATATTCTAGGGAAACTGAAAATACAGCAGAAGCCAAGAGAATATCCAGAATAGAATAAATTATGTTGATAAAAAAAAACAATCAAACATGACAAGAGTCTTAATAGACTTGTTTATTTAAAAGCTGAAAATGCCAAGATATTTTTTGGCACTTCTACCTTTTGGTTTTGGAATATAAATATTAACAGTAATGGGGTGATTCACAGAGCCAAGTAAAACCTAGTAGTATAGTATTAAACCTGTGATCTGTATAAATGCATATAAACTTCACAGTAAAAATTGCAAGGACTGTGCACCTGAGATAAATTTAACCTCAAGATTTGACTGACTTCAAATTGACAATATGACAGAAAAGAGAAACACCATAAAGAGACAAAGGCCCGGCCAACCCAGTACAGAATCCAGGTTGCAGGGCGACTGACTTCCAGATTCTCAGCTCTCACTGGAGTGCACTTAATGTGTGGTCAGGTCACACCCTGCAGGGTAGGCTCAGGTCCAGGTTTCCAAGCCAAATTTCCCATTCAAAAGAGTATTTGAGGTCATTTGATGAAGAAAGGAATTAAACTGGCACTCAGGATGAAGCAAAGCAATGGAGAAAAATAACAGACACCTTTCTGAATGACTGTGCTTCCACCAGTTTTTCCTGTCTTGCTATACAATCTTTTGTTACATTCTCAAATTCTTCTCACAGAAATACCAGGAAAATCAACTCAACAGGAAGTATCTGTAAGAGTGTCAGCAATATTTTTTTTCAATAAATAAATAGATAATGATACTGACCATGATGGCAATGATAGTGATAAAAATTAGTATATACAACTCAAAATTTTACACTGTAATAAATTTTTTGCCATTTAAGTCAGATTGTTTAAATTATATTTCATTTAAATTTATAACAGTTGTATTTGGAAGCTAATCTCCAAATCAATTATTCTTAAAAAAATGAATTTACTGGAAGCCAAAGGTAATCTGATATTAATACAGCATCCATTGGATTTCGCTACTTCATTTATGTCTAGTCAAAATGGTTCCTATTAGTTTAGTTAAAATTATTGTGATTTATCAATTGAAACAATTTATTACAAGTCTGATGTTTGTAAGATGCCATGCTAAATCATCAATATGTTCCCCTCATCATATCAAATAGGGAGATAGTAACATATACATATGGATTAGAATGCAATATTAATTTTTGTGATAATTTATAGAGATGATGGAGGAGGGAGTGGTGCTCACTCAGGGTGAGAGAGGAGTCAAACATTTTCTGGATATATTATTGCTTTAAAAAAGCATTTAATGTTTTAGACTCTTTATAAGGACTTTATAGGACTCTTTATAGGACTTTATAAAGACTCTTTATACATTTTCTATATGAAATCTCCTTGCAATTTAGTGATGTTCCAACTCAATTCTAGTGGATCCCCACTCATGCCAGATGCAATAAATGCAAAACCAGTGATGCCCTCATGAACATTATATGGAAGAAGATATAGACATAAGAGGTTTCAATACAACATGACAGGGCTCTTATAATGAGTAACATTGTATGCTGAGGAGCTTAGTAATGTTAGTCACCGAACTTCTTGACTTGAGAGATAAGACTAAATGGGGATCAGATGGAGTTTTAGGAGGATAATATCTAAGCTGGGTACTGATTATTTAGTAGGATTTAGCTAGGAAAATGAGGTGTTAGATGAGAAGGGAAAGAAGAGGGGAGGGGATGGTTATTGAAAAGAAAACATTCCAGATAGAAAAACACCATGAAAATGGAAAAATGACCTGCCATGAATCTAAGCCCTAGACTATAGGGAGACAGCAGATCTGCATTCAGTAAGACTGGAGAAGTTAAAGGCTTGGTAAGTTTATTGGCAGTTGAAGAACACCATCACCTTAGGGTTTCAAATAAGTCATAATTGCTATTATGTGGAATTTGGTTTGAAAGGGACACTATTTAAAAGCTGGGAGAAGATAGGCTATTTTAGGAATCCAGGTGAGAGCCACTAGTAATGTGGACTTGAATAGGAGAAAGATAGAGGGTTGAGAAAACAGATTCAAAAAAAGTTCTAGCCCAGCAGGAGTGGCTTAGTTGAGCATCTCCCTGTGCACCAAAATGTTGCAGGTTTGATTCCTGATTGAGGCACATGTCTGGGTGGTGAGCTCAATCCCAGTCTGGGGCATGTACAAAAAGCAACCAATTGATGCTTCTCTCTCACATTAATTTTTCTCTCTCTCTCTTTTTCTCCTCTCTCTTCCTCTCTCTAAGCATGCCCTGAGGTGAGCACTTCTAAAATTATATTAATTTCTACCAATAAAACATGATTCTAAACATAGTGTTCTTCTACTCCTCTGTAGCCAAGTAGAGGTAGGCAAATATAAATATAGCTAACTAGGTTTATTTACATTCAAATCAATATCTGTCATCTATAGATGACTTAAAATTATAACAAATTTATGTATCATTCACATCTAAATATCTATATCTATCTATCTATCTATCTATCTATCATCTATTAATCTATCCATCCATTACTTATTTACCATCTATCTTTGATTTAGAGCTTTGTTTAATGCCCCTCAAACCAAAATACAATTCTAATAGATATTATTAGCAGTTTTAAACTCTGGAGAATAAGCCTTAAGGTTTATGAGTCCTTGATAATGTGAGGCAGTCTTAATTACAGAAACTTTGTTTGTTTTGTCTTAGTTATTTAAATATTTAAATATTTAATGCATGAAATTCAGGCAAGAATAGGCCCTCACCTCACAGTCCTGGCTTTGTCTGGAAGGGCATCCAGAAGGGTGTCTGGAGGGTTGTTCTGCTTTTCTGCCATTCGGTTGATTTTATTATTATAGATTTATCCTTTTTTCTCTTTAATTTTTTTCCAGAAGGTCATGAAAAATGAGAAAGCCATTGCTAAGTTTAGGGAGGGATTTTTTAAAAATATTTAAAGTACAGTAGATATACAATATTACATTAATTTAAGGTGTACAACCTCATGATTAGATACTTATAAACTTTCAAAGTGAGTACCCATCTGACACCATATATATTTAAATGTTATTGACTATATTCCCTATGTTATACTTTACATACATGACTATTCCATAACTATGAATTTGCACTTCTTAATCCCTTCTCCTTTTGGACCCATTCCCTTAACTCTTCTCTCATCTGGCAATTGTCAAAATGTTCTCTGTGTCTAAAAGTGTTTCTATTCTGCCTGTTTATTTTGTTTTTAGATTCCGCATATACTAGTAAGTGAAATCATCTGCCATTTGTCTTTTGCTGTCTCACTTATCTTACTAAGCATAATACATTCTAGGTCCATTAATGTTGAAGATGGCATGATTTTATTATTTTTATGGCTGAATCATATCCTACTTTATATATATGCATCACTACTTCTTTATCCATTTATTTGTTAATGGACACTTAGATCTTGGTTATTGTAAATAATGCCCATCGTCCTTGCTTTGCTTATGTCTGTCTAACAACCAAAGGACTTGCATGCATGCATATAACCATAACCAATGAACACAAGACACTGGGGGATTAAGGCATGCCTGGGAAGGTGTGGGGAGGGTAATGGGAAGATATGCGTACATGTAACACATTAATAAAAAATTTTTAAAAAGCCATTCAGAGAGATTTTTTTAAAAAAAGGATCCTGGCTCTGAATTCTTTAGAAAAAATAGACATTGAATTTCTTCTGTAGCTGCTTCATGCTGAGGAGGGACAGAATTTTTCTCAGAGCCAAGAGATCCTTGCTGTCTGTCAGAGAGACATGATACTTGGGCATAGAAGGAGGTGGGCTTCTGATCTGACAGAGACAAATTGTAACAAATGGTCTGGTGGAAGGGAAAGAAAACATTTCAGTTTTTATGTTCCCTATTGAAATATATTTTTTTCCTTAAAATTACCTCTATGTTTATTAAAAGAGCCAAATCAAGACCAATTTATCTACTGTATTTAATTTGGCCTAATTGTTTGCATAAACACAACAAGAAGGTAACTAACTACCTTTGCCAGAATTTCATGATTGAATTTTAGTGTGCCCCATAGGGCTAAAAAGCCAAAACATTCAGCTGCCGCCCAGCCTTGCCTGCAGATACTGAGTTAGGTCACTCAACTACAGCAACTCCACCTGGGCCCATACCCTAGATTTTAAGGTCCATTTCAATAACCCTCCTATTCAATGCAGCCCAGAGTGATTGGGGGTTCCACAGGGATGCAGAAGCATACTTATTGCTCCCCTTCTACTCTGAACAACTGCCAGTGATGATAGGGCATGGGCCTGACACTCCAGTTCCAGCCATTTCCAGGGCTCCCAGAAGGATACCAGCTTTTCCCTGGCACTTTTATTGGCTTCAAGTCTTCAGAGTTCAGAAAGGGCTCTTTAAAACATGATACTCCAGCTGAAACCGGTTTGGCTCAGTGGATGGATAATCAACCTTCGGACTGAAGGGTCCCAGGTTTGATTCCGATCAGGGGAATGTACCTTGGTTGTGGCACATCTCCAATGTGGGGAGTGCAAGAGGCAGCTGATCAATCTCTCTCTCTTATCAATGTTTCTAACTCTATCTCTCTCCCTTCCTCTCTGTAAAAAATAAATTATATATTGACTGGAAACTTTGAAGTAGTATATATACTTCAAAGTTTCCAGTCAATAAAACCACTAGTGGAAACTGGTCTTGTTGAATTTATGCAAAGAAATGCATTGCCATGATTTATTAAGTATTGCCAAATTTCAGAGGAATTATATAAGGAGAAAAATATACTTACCTGCTTTAAGATCTTCTGATTTTTCTTGTCAGTCCTTTCTATAAATTCCTCATAGTAACATAACTGTCTTCAAATGACAAGGAGAAAATCAAAATGTGTCTATATTCAAGTAGACAATTTAGCTGTCCTTGTAGTAGGGATCCCCCTACGTGACTTGTCTTTAAAATTTCATATGGTCTCTGGGAGGGATGACATCCCTGTGAGAAAGGACTAAGGGATATTTATTACTTTACAGGATCTCACATGTCACAGGACTTCATTGGGTCTGTAATTCCTGTAACAAAGGGCTGATACTTACCACTTCCCTCCGTTCCAAAGACATCTCAGCTTCATAAAGTTGAGGTTTGTCCCACACCTGACATTGGTGTGGCCACACAGGCCTGCAATTTTCTTTCATGAATTCATTCACCTCTCGAGTCCCACATTCATATACTAGCTAGTACGAGTTTTTGACTTATACCAGATATTTACCAGAGTTTAAATGGTCCACCTGATACTTAACTACTTTGCCTGGAATAGTGGGGTGTTTACACTTGGTGTGGGCTGAACTGACTGGGCCCCTACTTTACTGATTCCGTTGACAGGTCCCAGAAGTGTCTGTCCATTCTCTCCAGATGCTGGCACGGTCCTGGACTGAGGTCTGGGAACACCTGGAGTCCCCCAGTTCAATTCTGCTAAATCAGCAGAATGGCACCTCCCACAGGGATATCCAGCTCTCCCAGCCCCAAATCCAGTACACTCACCAGAGGCTAAAAAGCCAAGCATATGTTGTTTTATTTTATTTATTTATTTATTTATTTATATTTTTTTGTCAGGGAACCAATAATGTTACAGAGAACGGAAATAAATCCAGTAATGCTTTGGAGAGTTTGGAGTTATATTTATTACACGTGGGTTTGGAGAAAAATGTCTATTAAATTTTGGGCCCCAACATGGAGGAATTTTCTCTATTTATATGTTTTTACCTACTTTGTCTCCCAAATATGGGATGTTTCCTACCCCTTTTACAAGTTCTTAAAGAGCCCCTACATGCTGGGACCTTGAGACCTCAACCAAAGGCCTGGCCTGGGGACAGCACTGTTAATTTTGTCTGGGGAAGATTTAATGGCATCTCTGGAGTGAGAGTAGTCTCATTTTATTTGTTATTTAAGCAAGCAAATATTTATAGAAGCCAAATAGCAGGGTTAACATTTTAAACAGCAGTTTTTATATAAGATGGATGCTTCACTTCAATATCATCAGTTGTTATTGGCCCATTCAGTTTTTCTGATACTTCCTGGTTAAGTTTTGGAAGATTATATATTTTCATGAATTTTTCCATTTTGCTGAGGTTGTCCACTTTGTTGGCATACAGTTGTTCATAGTGTTGCTTATAATCTTTTGTATTTCTGTGATGCCTGTTGATATATTGCCTATTTATTTCTGGCTTTACTTATTTGCATCCTCTTTTTTGTTTCTTTTTTTAAATTTTTTTATTAATTTTTATGCAGATCTCCCCATTGTCCCCCCTCCCTGCAAGGCATGCCCCAACCCCCCAGTGTCTATGTTCATTGGTTATGCTTATATGCATGCATACAAGTCCTTTGATTAATCTCTTATCTACCTCACCTAATTTTAATCTTCTTGCTGTAATTTCACAGTCTGTTGGATGCTTTACTGCCTCTGTATCTATCCTTTTGTTCATCAGTTTATAATGTTCTTTATTATCCACAAATGAGGGAGTTCATGTGATGCTTCTCCTTCATTGACTGACTTATTTCACTAAGAATAAGGCTCTCCAGTTCCAAACAGGTTGCTGTAAATGGTAAGAATTCCTTCTTTTTAATAGCAGCATAGAATTCCATAGTCTAGATGTATCATAATTTTCTGATCCACTCATCTGCTGACGGGCACCTGGGCTGTTTCCAAATTGTAGCTATTGTAAATTGTGCTGCTATGAACATACGGGTGTATAAATCGTTTCTGATTGTTGTTTGTGATTTCTTAGGATAAATTCCTAAAAGTGCGATTACAGGGTCAAATGGGAGATCCATTTTTAGATTTTTGAGGAAAGTCCATACTGTTCTCCACAGTGGCTGCACCAGTCTGCATTCCCACCAACAGTGCACAAGGGTTCCTTTTTCTCTGCATCCTTGTCAACACTTGTCATTTGTTGATTTGTTGATGATCACCATTCTGACCTATGTGAGATGATATTACACTGTCATTTGATTTGCATCTCTCCTGTGATTAGTGAGTTTGAACATGTCCTCATGTGTCTCTTGGCCTTCCTTCTGTCGTCTTTCGAAAAGGTTCTATTTAGGTCCTTTGCCCATTTTTTTTATTGGATCATTTATCTTCCTTTTATTAAGTTGCATAAGTTGGCTGTATATTTTGGAGATTAAAACTTTATCAGTGATAACATTTGCAAATAGGTTCTCCCATACAGTGGTCTTTCTTGTTGTTTTGTTGATGGTTCCTTTTGCTGTGCGAAAGCTTTTTGTTTTGATGTAGTCCCATTTGTTTATTTTTTCTTTAGCTTTAATTGCCTTTGGAGCAGTATCAGTGAAGAAGTTCTTTGGCCATATGTCTGAGATTGAGCTGCCTGTAGATTCCTCTAGTATTTTTATGGTGTCCCTCTAATGTTTAAGTCCTGTATCCATTTTGAGTTTATTTTTGTATTTGGTGTAAGTGGTGGTCCAGTTTCATTTTTTTGCATGTATCTGTCCAATTTTCCCAACACCATTTATTGAAGAGGCCATCTTGGCTCCATTGAATGTTCATGCCTCCTTTGTCAAATATTAGTTGAGCATAGTGGTTTGGGTGGATATCTGGGTTCTCTATTGTATTCCAGTAGTCTATATGTCTGTTCTTCTGCTAGTACTAGGCTGTTTTGAGAACAGTTGCTTTGGAATATAGCTTGAAATCTGGTATTCAGATTCCACCTACTTTATTCTTATTTCTCAGAATTTCTGTGGCTATTTGTGGTCTTTTTTTGTTCCAGATGTATCTCTGAAGAATTCTTTCTAGGTCTGTGAAATATGTCATTGGTATTTTAATGGTAGTGCATTGAATCTATAGATTGCTTTGGGTAGCATGGACATTTTAATGATGTTGATTCTCCCAATCCATGAGCATGCTATGCTCTTCCATCTGTTAACATCTTCCTCTATCTCTTTTTTCAGTGTCCTGTAGTTTTCTACATATAGATCTTTTACCACTTTAGTTAGGTTTACTCCTAGGTATCTTAATTTTTTTTGGTACAATGGTAAATTGGATTCCTTTTTTAGTTTCTCTTTCTGTAATTTCACTATTAGTGTATATAAATGCCACAGACTTCTTAGCATTAATTTTGTATCATGCTACATTGTCAAATTCATTAATTAAGTCAATTAGTTTTGGAATGGAGTTCTTTGGGTTTTTTATGTACTGTATCATGTCATCTGCAAATAAGGACAGATTTACTTCTTCTTTTCCAATTTGCATGCCTTTTATTTCATCTTCTTGTCTAATTGCAATGGCTAACACTTCCAGTGCTATGTCAAACAGGAGAGGTGAGAGTGAGCATCCCTGTCTTGTTCCTGTTCTTAGTGGAAATGGTTTTTGTGATGTTGAGGTATGATCCTTCTATTCCCACTTTGCTTTATCTAGAAAGGGTTTTGGATTTTGTCAAATGCTTTTTCTGCATCAATTGATATGACTATGTGATTTTTATCTCTCAATTTGTTTATGTGATGTATCACATTTATTGATTTGCGGATATTGTACCATCCCTGTATTCCTCGGATGAATGCTGCTTTGTCATGGTGTATGATCTTTGTGATGTACTGCTGTGTCTGATTTCCTAGAATTTTGTTGAGGATTTTGGCATCTATGTTCATGAGAGATATTGGCCTATAATTCTCTTTCATTGTGTTATCTTTATCTGGTTTTGGTATTATAGTGATTCGGGCTTCATAGAAGGCGTTTGGAAGTGTTCCTTATTCTTGAATGTTTTTGAATAGTCTGAGGAGTATAGGTTTTAATTCTTTGAATATTTCGTAAAACTCTCCTATGTAGCCATCTATTCTCGGGCTTTCATTTGCTGGTAGCTTTTTTATGACTGCTTCAATTTCTTCCATAGTTGTTGGACTGTTGAGATGTATATATTCCTCCTCATTGAGTTTTGGAAGGTTAGATTATTCTAAAAAAAATGTCCATTTCTTGCAGGTTGTCCAATTTGTTGGAATAGAGTTGTTCATAGTATTTTTTAACAATCCTTTGTATTTCTGCAGGGTCTATGGTTATTTCTCCTCTTTCATTTCTGATTTTGTTTATTTGGGTCTTCACTCTTTGCTTCTTGGTGAGCCCGGCTAAAGGTCCATCAATCTTGTTTATCCCAATAAAGGCCATTAAACCAGTACCTAGAGATTAATACAAACTACAAATTACTACTGGTATCGAAGGAGGTGAGGGAGAGGTAAAAATCAAAGAAAGCAAAAAGCAAAATAAAACAAGTAGAATAAGCTAAAATGATCTCACAAAAAAGTACAAAAAATCGATATAATCACTGTTCAGGCAAATAACAACAAAAGGACATAGAAGATAAAACAACTTTTTGGCTAGAGAAGACAAGAAGAGAGAGGTTTGTATGGACTTGTAGTAGGGGACTTGAAATTAGATATATAAGTGGGGTGAAATTTTAACTAGGTAAAGAAAAAGAATAGGGAGAATCTAAAGTTGGAAAAGGGAAAGAGAAGCAAGACAACAAAATGGGGAAAGTTAGGAGGAAAGTGTCGGCCTAAAGGTAGAGTTGAGTTGGAGTAAAATTATGCTAAAGGAAAGATGAAAATAAAATGTAGAACTCTAATCCTGAAGTAAAATAAAGAAAAAACAAAATGACACTTGTTTTTTTCCAAAAAGGTAAAATATTATTAGTAATAATATTAGTTGAAAACAAAAATGTAATAATTAAAAAGGTAAAATCAATTGAGGTCCAAAGAAAAAAAATAGTTTTTTAATTAAAATATGTAAAAATGAAAAATAAAAAAAAATAAAGAAAAAGGGAAAAAAAAAAAAGAATGGTCATTCACTTCCACTATTATTCTGCTTGGCACTCCTGTTTCCCAGTAGGGAAGGTATTGCAGTTCCCTGTGTTCCCCTCTTGGTGTTTTAATCTCTTTATTCTTTTGTGGTTATGTGTTTCGAAATTGATCTCTGAGACAAAGCATAGGGCCTCTCTAGGCTGTGCTCAGATCCTGCTACTCTGTGGTTCTCAAAACCGGTTTGTGGGGATTTTGCAGCTGGGACACTGTAATAATTCCCAGGCTGTCCCTCGGCCTCAGATAAAAACGAGTCATTTTCCAAAGCTCCCCTCTGTCAACAGCTCTGAGAGTTTGCCTCCACACTTAGGGATCACGCCCTGCCCCACCTCTGAGGACCTCTCCAGAGGCAGCTTTCCTGCAGCCCAGTTCCCACAGTGTGTGAGTCACTGTTCTGCAGGGCAGGAGACCTTACCTTATCCCAGGCGGAATCTAACCTTTCTGTGTGCCGTGTGGATCTCTGAATCTGCTGCGTGTCTGTGTTGATTGGAGATTGGTGTTCTGGGTCCCCGGCTGTTCGGTGGGTGTTTCAGCCGCAGCTTTCAGACCACCGCAGACATCCACCTCCCTCTGCAAGATGGTGCAGTCTCCGCATTCGAGCTGGTGGCTCCGCCGACAAAAACCCCGTGGCAGTGGGGGTGCCTGGCCAGGAGAGCCCCGTCCAGCAGTTCCCCGCCTTCTCCTGGAGGATAACTGACTCTTAACTTTCCAACAAACACTCCCAGTGTGACTCTCAGCTACTCTCTCTCCCTCTGCCCAGTGACAAAGCTCCAGACGCGTCTGTCTATTTCACCGCCATTTTTAAGACCTCTTTTTTTGTTTCTTGATGAGTCTAGCTAAGGATTTGTCGATCTTGTTTACCTTTAAAAAAGCAGCTTTTGGATTCATGGACCTTTTGTACTGTTTTATAAGTCTCTATGTTGTTTATTTCTGTTCTGATCTTATTTCCTCACTTCTACTTCCTCTGGGATTTTCTTGCTTTCCTCTTTCTATATCATTTTGGTGTAGCATTAGATAATTTATTAGGGCTTTTTATTATTTTTGAGGTAGGCCTGTAATGCTATAAATTTCTCTCTCAGGACTGCTTTTGCTTTGCAACACAAGTTGCAAGTGGTTGCCTGTTCATTTTCATTTGTTTCCATAAAGCTTTTGATTTCTTGCTTGATCTCATTGGTAAACCATTCACTGATTAATAACTTGCTATTTAGCCTCCATGTATCTAAGTGTTTTTGAGTTTTTAAATTTTAATTCATTTGTCTTTAACATTTACCATTTTAATTATGATGTGTCAGAGTGTAGGCCTCTTTCTGTTCATCTTGATTGGAACCCTCTGTACCTCCTGAACTTGTGTGACATTCTCATTCACCAAGTTGGGGAAGTTTTCTGTCATTATTTTTTTAGACAGGCTTTTTGTTTCTTGCAAACCCTCTTCCCCTCTGGTATTCTTGTAATGCAAATGCTGTAATGTTTTACATTGTCCCAGAGCAACGTTAAGCTATCTTCCTGTTTTTTAATTTTTTTTTCTATTTGTTGCTATAACAGGTATTTATTTCTACCTTGCCTTTCGATTTGCTGATGAGATCCTCTGTTTCATCCAATCTATTTTTAATTTCTTCTAGTGTATTCTTGGTGTCATATATGTTATTTTTCATTTCTGTTTGTTTCTGGTTTATGATTTCTATTTCCTATTCATGCTTCTATAGTTCCCTCTGAGTACTTCATAATTTTCCCCAAACTCCTCAAGTGTCTTTATAATCATTGCTTTGAACTTTATGTCTGATAGATTGCTTGCCCCCATTCCATTTAGTTCTTTTTTCTGTAAATTCTGTCTTTTCTTTCATTTGGGGGTTGTTTCTTTTTCTCTCCATTTTAGCTATCTCTTGTATTTGATTCTATGTATTAGGTTGTCCTGTTATGTTTCTTTCTCTTTGCTGGATTTTCATATGTATAAAGTATTTTAATGGGTTTAATAGTGCACTCTCTCTGAACTTATGGGCTGGATGATCCAGGAATGCCCTTGTGTGCATTTATTGTACTCTGCTCTTGTAACTGGAGCTTGATTGTTGATGTCCTGTTCATGGGAGGGATCTCCCTTCAGAATTGATAACAATGAGATCCAACCCCAATTTTGTTGTGGCAGCTATTATTCAGGTATTAACAGAACAGGACAAGACATAACAGGATCAAGCCAAAAAACACCAAGGTATGCAATATAACATCAACAGAAATTACTAAGAAAGAAATAGAAGGGGAAGCAAAGTGCATATATACACTAAAAGTCATGCTACCCAAGACTTTGAGTGGATATAGAGAAAACTGGAGAAGGAAGAAGAAAAAAAATAGTTTTATAAAAGCAAGGAGGAAGCTAAAATAAATTTTATAGGAAGAAAAAGAAAACAGAAAATAAATTAAATAATAATAATGAATTTAAATCATAATGATAATGTATATATTGATATTCTATTATAGAGAAAAAGTAAAATGAAGAAAATGAGAAAATGAGAAAAATAAGAAAAATTAATAATACCAACAAGTAGAGATATGAGGGGAACAAAACTCAATTAGAGTAATTAGAGAAGTAATAAGAAAAAAGAGAAGTAAAGGAAAAGGGTAAAAACAAACAATAAAAAAATTTACTCATATGCACACACAACAAAAACCTTTCCACTGTTTTTTGAGATCACTGTGTTTTGCTCTGATGTTGTTGAAACTGGTTCCTTGAAGTGTCTATCCTGGCCCTCCTGGGTGTTTCACTTTGGTGCAGTCCAATATGAGTCACTGACCCTTTCTTTCCCTGGGCAACCTAATTGAGGTCTGACGGGTTGAGGTCCTTTAGAGTCTAGTGCATGGGAACTTCTTAGCTCAGAGGCTGGGTCTGCTTTGAGACTCACACCTTGAATGTCCCTGTTCTGAGTTGTTTTCCCCTCCTCCAAGGAACTTGGTTTTGTAGGGATATCCTGGTCTTGGCTAGGATGGTGTGATCAAACCTGTGTTGGGAATGATGCAAGCAGCTTGTATGAGGGGGCTCTTCTTCTTCTTCCAATGCTTCAGCTCTGCATGGTTTGTTGGAACCTCCTCTCTATCACCTGTAGAGACAGAGATTCCCTACTCCCTTGCCTCAGATCACTGAATGTTGGGTCAGAAGAAGCTGTTTTGCAGGGGGGAAAGAGCGGAACTCCCATGTCTTCCAGATCATCTTTCCTAGGCTTACTGACCAGCCCCTTTTCTGCTCACCAATTCCACAAGAAATAAAGGGCCTTCTAGATTCAATGTTGAGTGTGTCCTACAGGCCTCCCCAGTGAAGACTGACCCTGAGCTCAATTGAGTGGTCCTTCCCACTAATCAGGAGAAGATTCCCAGGCTTCCCAATGATGAGATGCTAAGTGCTACTCTATCCAGGGACTTCAGCCTCAGGTTTCTACTACTGTATTGATTCTTCAGTCTCCACAGCCAGTGCCCTTGGGCCTCCTCTTCAGACCCAGGCACTCCCATCTCACCTACAGATTTACAGGTTCTTCAGTCTTTTCAGGTCCATTTAGGTTCCCCTAGGTTAGAGGAGGCTACATCCACCTCCCAGATTTCAGTGCAACTTGGATCTAGGGCAGTGGTGGCAGCACAGTAGCAGTGGCAGTGAGTGAGAGTCTTGCTGGGTCAATGGCAGTTCCTCTATGGTGGCACGGGGTCCAGGCTGGGTCCCCCATCAGGCACACAGGGTCAGGTTGGTTTGTGCCACTCAAGTGGAGGTCTCACCTGGGTTTGCTACAGGCATGTGGGATCCAGAGCAAAGTGCATTGTGGATTTGGGCCCAAGCTAGGGTAAGTCTACTGGGTCCTGGCCAGTCTTGGCACCTACACATTGGTGTTCCCGCAACTTCTTCCCAAGGAGGTCCTTGTAAACATTTCAAGATGATGTACTTTCCAAGCTGTAACTTTTCCCAGGGAGTGGCTGTGCTGTTAGCATCAGCTCCTTGCAACAGTAGCTCAGTTTTCCGCAAGTATTGTTTTCAGGTGCATTGGTCTCATTGGTCTGAGCACTGTCTGTAGTGAGCATGAACAAGGTCTAGGTTATGTACTTGGGGTGCCCAGTCGCTCTTGTGGAGTTCCCATGGGATTGGACCTGGCCAGGGCTAGTCTGTGTGGTGGAAAGCCTGAGCATCTGGACACTACTGCTCCCTTCAGCCTCCTCCCAAAGAGGACCTTGTAAACTCTTTAAGATGGCATGGTCTCTAAGAGAGAGCAGCACTTTGGGAGTGTCTGTGGCAATACTAGGAGCTCTTCATCCAGGAGAGCCCAAAACTCCAGCTCCCAAGATTCTCACACATACAGACTGTCACACACACACACACACACACACACACACACACACACGCAAACACTCTAGCCCTCTCACTCCTCACTCACACTCTGCCTCACTCTGTTCCTGCTAGCCACAATATTGGAATCTGTATGTCTTTTTATTGGAGCATTTTATCCATTTCAACTTGATTATTGATAGCTATGTATTAATTGTCATTTTATTATTCATATCTTTAAACTTTTTTTCTTCATCTTCTTAAAGAAGACCTTTTAATATTTCATGTAATACTGGTGTTGAATTCCTTGAGCTTCCCCTTGTCTCAGAAGCTCTTTATTTGTTCTTCAATGCTAAATTATAGTTTTTCTGGGTAGAATAAACATGGTTATAGGTCTTTATTTTTCATCACTTTGAATATTCCACGCCAATTTCTTCCAGCCTGAAAAGTTTCTGTTAAGAAATTAGCTGACAGTTTTATGTGGGTTCTTTTGTAAGTAACTAATTGCTTTTCTGTTGTTGTTTTTACTATTTTTTTTTGTCATTAACCTTTGCCATTTTAATAATGATGTGCCTTAATATGGGTCTCTTTGGGTTGCAGGTCTTGTATGTCTATTTTCTTATTAATATTTTTTCAAGTAGGTTTTTAATATCTTTCTCTTTCTCTTTTTCTTATGGCACCCTCATGATATAAATATTAACACACTTTAATTTGTCCCAGAGGCACTTTATTATATCCCATTACTTAAATTATTTTCTTTTTCACTGCTCTGATTGGGTATTTTCTGATTTCTTATACTCTAAGTCACAGATTTGATCCTCTGTTTCATCTAATCTACTATTGATTCCCTGTAATTTATTCTTAATTTCAATTAGTGTAGTCTTCATTACTGACTGGTTCTTATTTATGGCTTCTATCTTTTCTATGCTATTGAAATTTTTACTGTTTCTTGCACAACCTTATAGCTATTGTTTTGAACTCTGTATCTGATAGTTTGCTTCCATTTCATTTAGTTATTTTATTCAGATTTCTCATGTTCTTCTATTTGAGACTTACTTCTTTGTTTCTTCTTTTTGGTTGTTTCAGTGGGGCTTTGGTGTCCACTGAGTCTTCCTACTGAGTATGTCACTCATAGAGGTACTTGGGTTTTAATCTGGTGTGGTCTGAAGCTACCAACTGGGATTACTGGCAGTACCTGCAGATGGCTGCTACTTGTGCTGGACTTGGAGGTGCCTGGAAGAGATCAATTTGTGAAATGGGACTAGCTGCTGCTAGAGCCAGGCTTGGGGCCATTTAGCAAGAAGTATGCTGTAGACAGAGTCCAGATGCTGCTTATGGGAGAGTTTTTAGGGAAATCTGAATCTGGAAACAACTTAGTTGGACCTGCAAAATGGGTAGGGTGAAGTCTCAGAGAATCACCATGTCAGGATGAACAGTGTTAGGGTGATGGAGACTCAGATATGGAGCTTAACTGCCATCTCTGTAGGGAGATGGATCAAAAATGGATTAGAAAAGAACAATGTACTCTCAGCACTTCTGTTTAGAAGAAATTTACCCCTTCTGTCATACTCCTGAAGTCAGACAATTCAGTTTCTCCCCATATGTCACTGATGCCATTTGGGTGGCTACCCCAGTGCTCAGGTTACAGTGAGTGAGTCTGTGTAAGTCTTAGTGTGGGCCCTTTAAGAGGAAATATCTGGGACTCCAGAAGCCCTCTATCTTACCAGCCACAATCTCCACTGGCCCTTATAGCCAGAAGTTATGGTGACTTCTCTTCTTGGTACTGCAACCCTGAGCTCGGAGTTTTGATGTGGGACCAGGACCTGTTGCTCCTTAGAGGGGACCTCCACAGCTGAGACATCCCTCCTGATTTTTAACTGCCACATGTGGGAGTGGGGGTAGTCCATGCTGAATCTCATACCCTCTTACCAGTCTTGATGTGGTTTCTTCTCTATACATTTAGTTATAGGATTTCTGTTATGCTAGAGTTCAGATGTTCTGCATGATGAATATTCTATAATTTAGTTGTATATTTGATGTAGTTGTGAGAAGTTTTGAGTACTTCATTTATCTACGCCACTATCTTGACCATAACTTCTCAGAAGTATTTTTCTCATTATTAAGATCTTAAATGATATTTTTTCATTTTACTTATATTTATTTTAAAGTTGTGTAGTTTATATCCCCATGGAAGCATATAGTGGGACAGCATTAAGAGTGAAAGATATTTATTGGTAAAAGACGGTGGAAGGAAGCATATTTGGCAATTGGAAGCTTTCAAAATACCATGTAGATCTGATATCTGTAAAAAAAATACAGGAGGTTATTGAAAGCATGCATATGTGGGGAGCACTTTGTTGGGCAATAGGAAAATCCTACATAAGGCAGAAATGTCCATATCCTCGTGTCTCTACACTTGCATTGCTTAAGGGTTATCCAAGAAGAATGTGGCCATAGTTTTAATGCTGAGGGAGATTATCATAGTTTAATAGGTCCTTCTCCTAATAAAGCTGAATGAAGGACCCTTGACTTCTGCTATATACCCTCATACTACATGGATCTCCATCTCCAAACATGGTTTTGGGAACAGATTCCCCAGCATCCCAGTAGACCTTTCTTTCTAAGGAGGACTTTAAAAGCAAAGGTAGGGATGAACTTTATTCCAATATTAAGTTGATCATAGGGACTTCACCAGTCATTCATTCATTCTTTCATACACTCTACTCTAAATTCTCTTCAGTCTCAACGTATTGCCTCTGCTTGTCTTGGAGTTTGCCTAGAATGTTAACCCATATCTAATTTGGGGTAGTCTGAATCCCTGGTAATAATTTCTTGCTCAGGCCAGTGTTTCAAAACTAGTTCATTTCACATTTGCACAACAGAATTGCAAGGGACACTCAGATGGAATTCCAGAGTTCCACAATACTCCTCACTGCTCTCGTGTATAACCTCCTCCAATTAATCAGAGTCAATTACCCTTACATAGAAAGCCTATTTTTGCTTACTGGCCCCCGGACAAAAGGAGTTCAAAGTGCCCTGTCAGCTGTCTTCTATAGTTTTATGAGACACTAGCTGTGTTTCTTTCCATGACTAAATTCCCTTTCAGGATCAGAGCTTCTAACTCTGAAGAGCTCAGAATTATGGAGTTGGAAAGCCAAAGTCCCCCAGTAGGTCACTGGAAGTGATGGTTAGTAGTGTTTCCACTCACTTGTTTCTAACACATGCATTCTTCCCATTGGGTCACAGAACCACATAGAAGTCTGATCCAATGAATATATTGCAGCCGCCCAAGGTGCTATCCTGTCAGACCATTACAAATTCCATCAAGCTGCTTTTTAAAGATGTGTTATGCAATACAATCAGTTGAACCTATAGTTATTGAAACACTTATGCAGCTCCTTCACTGAAAAATGGGTCCACTGATCAGGAAGTTTGTCAGTCCTGATGACAAAAGTAAACCTCAGTGATGATGACTGAGGTTTTGTAATAAAGTCAAACCTTTAGCAGGAAAAGTAAGTATCTATTCCAGAAAGAATAAGTCCTATACTAAAGAGGTCCACTGAAGTCATCTTGCCACTAAATGGCCATTTGATTTAACTTAGGAATAGTGACATATTATGGACTGATACCAGACTGCTGGAGTCT
The DNA here is from genome assembly GCA_011751065.1 of Lasiurus cinereus. Taxonomy (NCBI): domain Eukaryota; kingdom Metazoa; phylum Chordata; class Mammalia; order Chiroptera; family Vespertilionidae; genus Lasiurus; species Lasiurus cinereus. The sequence continues at coordinate 1,895,582 of JAAGEH010000049.1, forward strand.
GTCCATTTAGATGGCAGCAGAGATAATGGCTTCTGTGTGTAAAAGGCCACAATGCAGAGACTTTGTACCACTGAGGTCAGTCAGTTCATGTGTCCAACATGCCATTTGAGCCTAGCAGATGACCAAAATCTTGTAATGGTAACTGGCCAAGTCATGTTTTCTTCTCTGTTTTTATTGTATAGACTTGCTAAAGTTTTATTAATTTTATCTTTTTTATTAATTTTATTGAAATTTTATTTATTTATTTTAAATACATTTTATTGATTTTCTATAGAGAGGAAGGGCGAGGGATAGAAAGTCAGAAACGTCGATGAGAGAGAGACATCAATCAGCTGCCTCCTGCATGCCCCACATTGGAGATGTGCCCGCAAGCAAGGTACATGCCCCCGACCGGAATTGAACCTGGGACCTTTCAGTCCACAGGCCGACGCTCTATCCACTGAGCCAAACTGGTATCGGCAATTTTATTGAAATTTTAAAGAAGCAGGTCTAATTTCTATTGCTTTCTTGTTTTATTCCATTGATTTCTGCTTATATTTATTCCCCTTGTTCTGCTTGTTATAGTTTGATTTGCATTTCTTTTTTTAGTTTTCTAACATGAAAGTTAATTTTTATTTTAGATCTTTATGTTTTAATATGTGCATTTAATGCTATACATATTCATCTAAGCACTGATATAGAAACATAGCACAATTTTGGTAAATTGTATCTTACTTCAATTTAGTTCAAAATATTGTTTAAATTTCTCCTGAGATTTTTCTTTGACAAATGGGTTATTTAGAGTGTGTCTAATTTCCAAATAGTTGGGGATGTTCCAGCTATCTTTCTGTTATTTATTTCTTGTTTAATTCTACTGTAATCTTTGTATTATTTCTGGGGTTTTGGCATGTGTTAAGGCATATTTTATAACCACAAATATAGTCTATCTTGATGAATGTTTCATATAAACTTGAAAAGAATATGTATTCCACTGGCTTTTGATGGAGTGTTCTATAGATGTCAAATTCATTTAGTTGGTTGGTAGTATTGTTCAGGTCATCAAAATCCTTTTACTGATTTTCTACTTGTTTAATTTGTCAGTTACTGAGAGAGATGTGTTCAAATCCCCAATTATAATTGTGGATTTATATTTCTCCTTTTAATTTTATCAGTTTTTACCTAATGTATTTTGCTACTGTTTTGAGGTGCATACACATTTAGGGTTTCATGTCCTTTTAGAGAATTAACTTATTTATTTGTTATTATATAATCTTTCTCTTTACTCCTTAAAACATTTTTTTTCTGATCCATACTTCATATAAACTTAATATAACTACCATACTCAGGCTTTCTTTTGATTAGCCATTAACATGGATTTTTTTTTTTGCTTTCCTTTTTATCTTTACCTTATCTGAGTCTATAGTGATGGACTTCTTAAGACAGCATATTGTTAATCTTACGTTTTTGTTTTACAAATTTATCTTTATTAGATACCTTTAGATGTCATTTAAAATTATTTATGTAATTGGATTGATATCTATTACATTTAAAGCTGTTTTCTATATGTTGCATTGGCTCTTCTGAAATTTTTCATAATTATGTTCAATGATTAAAATTCAGCCTATCAGTTTTTCTTGAAGAGAATAGGTCCCTTTTTTTCTGGGTCATATTCTTTTATAACTTATGCTTTGCAAATCTGTCTCTTCTACTCACCAGGGAGCTTCATAGTGGTAAAGTGCTTAAATTATTCAATATCAGAAATGCCTGACTGAGTGCCTGTCAGTTACCAAATTCTTAATAAGAATTTGTTGAGTGAAAGATGAATATAGAAAAAATTAGTGTTAAGTTTGAGGACAGTAACAAAAATATGAAGAGAAGATGAAAATCATCTTTAATAACAATAACATTAACATTTTAAAATAAAATACATTATACTCCATACTATGGCCAGAAATAAGTTGCAGTTTGCATAGAAATAAGTAGAGGGAGGAATGTTTTAATATGTTTATCTGAGAAGAGTCTACTACAGCAATGTGCTGACATCTTTCTGTCCATCAGCAAATTTTGACTTTCAGTGCAAAAGCATCTGGAAGAATAGGAACAGAAGAAAAAAACAGTACTCTTGGCCATCCTGATATTGAGATCCTGTCTGAATAAAAATGGTGTGATGGGGGCATGGTGTTCTCAGCAGCATAGCACATTTTCCTGTGATAATTGTGCCAATGTCTATTTCTTGTGACTTTCATACTTTAAAAAGATAGCATGTTGGACATTGGGTGTTCGGCTGCTCAGCTTGCAAATGTCTCTCAGATGTTCAAGTATTTCCTGCCTTGCAAGATCCTATTTGTTGCCTATTGGAGACCCAGTCTCCTGCTTTTGTTTCTACCAACTCAGATTGGAATTTCCTCAGATAGTGGCATCCTCAGTCTGAGTGAAGTTGGTCTCCATCCCAATCTCAGAAAGAAACCTTGCATATCTTTTGCTGCAATGACAACTCCATTACATTTGGCCTGTAATTGACTTAGGAAATAGCATATTGGTCAGCTTTGGACAATGAAGTGGGAGATAAAAACTTTAGGCAGAGGTTGAGGGAGGAGAAATTTCTAAGAAATATTTTCATCCCAGAAAAAAATGGTATCTTATAGAAAGAAAAGGGTCACCTTTTCTTCTTGTCTGAAAAATTAATTGGTATTGATGTGGGATGATATTGTCTGAAGCATAGCAGCCATGTTATGACCAAGAAGTGGTGAACTAAAAGACAGAGGATGGCAGGATAGTCAAATATGGGTAACTGCTGCACCAAATTGTAATTCCACATTCAGCCCCATTATTTAAGATAAATTATCATTTTCCATTCTTTTTGTGAATCTATTATAAATCTAAATCTTCATTCTAGAGAGTGTGTCACAAAGAAGAAGAGAGGAAGAATCCATAGGTTTTCAGTGCTTTCAGTGCCTTTGAGGTTTCAGGAGCAATGTCTCTGGTCTTACTGCAAGGTGGTTACCTGCCTTATTGAGTATTTTTCTGCTCTGTGTCACTGCTTGCTTCCCACACTTTGGGGTTTCTAAGACCTTCTTCTTATGCTTTCAATATATTAATTTTAGCTAAAGTCAGTTTCAATCACTTGGAACTTAGAATCATAGTTGATTCATAAATGTTCCTGTGCCAGTTCAGGACTGTTAGGGGTGGAACTCAGAAGCATGTGTGTAAAAAGACTTTCCTGGTGGTTCAGATCATTAGCTACATTTGGAGCTCATTGCCTTCTCAAGGCTTTTTAAAATATTAAACTTGTTTAATTTGTTTCCTTCTTCTGAAAGATAGATAAGATGCCCATTTCCAAACTCCTTGTGAGCAGAACCAGTCTTTGGTGAAATTGTCTATTTGATTAAGTTTCCTTTTATAGACCCTTCACCTCACTGGATGGATCTCCCATCCCATCCTCAGCCATTGAACTCAGAGGCTCCCCTCCACCTTGTACAGGATACATGGTTTTCTGTGCTCCCTTTATAATCATAATCCTCCTTCAGGCAGAAATAGCTGATCACAATCATTCCCACTTTCATTTGAATGTGAGCTGTTCCTTATTTTTCTTAAAAATATTTGCACTTTGCTTTCTACCCAGATATGGAAAAATATTTTATCTGTAGGAAAATGTAAATACCACAAATATAAAATGAATGAATTTCATTTATAAAGTTTTATTCAAGATAAAGAAGAAGAAGTATATTCACCCTTCCAATTTTTGCACGAAGTAAGATTTCTTAAGATTGGGGATATAAGTAACTCAATTTAAAGCTGTTCTTAGATTTTTAAATAGTGTCTGATGGAAAAAATAATTACTATTTGCATTTTGAATCAAGATTAAGAGATAAATATAACAAGGACATTTAGTTTGACTCATGCAAGTAAAGGAAACATATATTTTACTGAATACATTGATAAATGCAAATTTCCAAAAAAACTCATACTTTCATTAATTAGGATATCACACTTGGGAAGGAACTGAAATAGTGCCCTCTCACTCATTTAGAACTTATTATTTTATTTTATTTTTTGTTATAGCTTATATAAAGAATCTGCCAAGTAGTAAGTCTGTATATGCAGAGATATGATTAAGTACTTCATTTTTTATACTCTCAGAACAATCTTGTGAGGTAGGTAGTAGCTTTATGTTATCAAATGAAAATCCAAATTTCAAACTTCAGAGAGTTTTAATGAGTTTTGACATGTTTGTATAGCAATTGGAATTAAACTTATACCCTGAAACTAAGTACTTTCTACTACCCATTGCAGGCATATTTTAAGAGCAGACATATTTAAGAGGTTCCCTGGGAGTAATGAGTTTCATGGAATATGAGACTGTAAATAGAGGTGCCTTGTCTACATATTTAATGATCTACTTTCTGCTGAGAAATTAAACCTGTTCGCTGAGGACCAGGGCTATGATTACAGTTTAAAAGGAAACTCTGGTTCTCTCAGTAGAGCCATGGATGACACCCATGAACATGGATGCACATTGCTTATTGCCATAATGATTGTGCAGAGGGATTTAGGAAAGGATTACATCTTACTCATTTGTTTCCCAACATATATCACAGTGTCTAACAAAAAGACAGTAAATATCTGTTGAGCTTCTCATAGACAAAAGAAGAGTTCCAAATAAGAAAAATTAAAAACAAAACAAAACTGTAAGTGGTATGGTGATATCTTCCTGCCTGGAGCTATTTCATATCTGAAAGAATTTATATCAGCACAGATCTTATCCTTGTAGAATTCTAACCATGCAGTATTTTCTGGTTCAGCCTTAGAAGATATGCAGAGTTTTGTAGAGTAGAAGCAGCTTAAATAAAATTGAAACTTAAGAAGGAAATATCTGATTCCCTTTATGCATAACAGTAGCCCACAATCCTTAAAGAGTGAATAAATGCTTAAAACATTATATATCAAAGTTAGATACAGTGGTACCTCGAGATACGAGTGCCCTAACATACGAGATGTTTAAGATACAAGCCGTCGAGCGAGCGATTTTTGCTTTGAAATATGAGCAACATTTGAGATATGAGTAATCACGCAAATCAGCCGGCTGCACACGACCCACCAGTTTACCGCAACTCGAGCGTCTCATAGTTTCCCATGCCTCAAGGTTAGGGAACTAATTAAACTCGTATCTCAAGGTACTATTGTATTAGGAATTATTCTACCCTGACTTGATGAACAATTAAATTTCATCTTTTCAAATTCCAGAAGTGAGTAAATCCATTGTTCTAAGTTGTCTTCTATAGAGTATAATTTAATACAATAAACTAGTGGGAAAGTAATTATACTTATTGTTGGAGAAATTCTGCCATTGTGGATTATGAACTATCAACTATCAAAGGCAATCAAGAATATAATATTAAAATAATAAAAAAAACATTTTAGAGTGAATTTCTTGAGATGTTAGAGTGAACAAAGGCCTTGCAGATAGACAAGCCTTGGTTCAAATTTTGTTGACGCTAATGAGCTAGCTGATTTTTTCAGGCAATTGATCTGTGCCTTCATAAACTTATGAGAATGATATTTACTTCCTAAACATGCTATGAAAATTAAATTAAGAAATATGCATTTAAATTGCAGGTACAATTTCTAAGACATATGCAATACTTGATCAACTTTGTTTCTTCACATTGTTAATAAAGTAACAATTGTGTGATGCTATTTTATTTGAACTTGAGATAATTTACTCTCTTAGAAACTTGGGTTTACCATATGTTAATAACAAGAATAGTTGCAAATTTTCATGGTTATCAAGAAAATAAGGATTTTGTGTCACTAACCCAGAGCATGACACCCAGAAGGCATCTAAGGAAGACCAGCTCTTAGCTAGCTAACACTGTGTCAAAGATAGCATTGATGATATTAAGAATGTCACTTGAAATGCATCAACAATTTCTGAGAAAGCAGATATGGTCTAATGGAAAGGTTCCTGCTTAGAAAGCCAGATTTTCTCCATGGTCATTTTGCCTCTGCTGCTTATTAGTGTGCATTGTGCTCTGCCTGCAAATACTATAGTCTTCTCATTAGCCATATGTTAGTGTAGCTTGTCTGATTAAGAATTTTTAATCTGAGCAGTTGTGCCCTTGGAAACATAAGAATCTCTGCAGGTGTCTCACTTATGGCTCCTCTTTAGTCATATTCTGTATCAGATCCTATCACCAATGACTATAGTGAATTAAGGAAGTCTTCTTATAATATAATCAAATATACATTTTTACATTTATTGCAAAGCATGAAAAATGGACTGTCCTAAGTGGTGCACTGTCCAAAGAAGAATGGGGAAAAGGTTTAAATAGACCTTTTAAAGTGACCATCAATGTAAATATATACTCTATTTTGTTCAAGCTACATATAGGTTGTAACAACAGTCTTGACCACAATTCATGATCCCAAATGATTATCATAAAATTAACCTATACTAATAGAGGAATATGAAAATTGGTCGGGACACTGTCACATAATGACCAACCAGGATAGGGGAGGGGCAGCAGCAAAGAGCTCGCACACCTGCTATGGGTCTGAAGGGCACAGAGAGAAAAGGAGAGCAGATAGGCAGTTAGAGGAACCAGGTGACGAGGGGAGTGCAGATAGGAAGTTAGGGTGATCAGGCCTGGAGGGTAGAACAGATAGGCAGTTAGGGGGACCAGACCAGCAGGGGAGAGCAGTTAGGCATTTAGGGGGATCGGGCCAGGAGGGGAGAGCAGTTAGGGAGATCAGGTCAGAAGTTAGGGGCATCAGGCAGGCAGGCAGGTGAGAAGTTAGATGCCAGTGGTTCCAGATTGTGATAGGAATCCTGGATTAGAGAGGGTGCAGGCTGGGCTGAGGACCCACCCATCCCTGTGCATGAATTTCATGCATGAGGCCTCTAGTTTCTAATATAAGAGCACTGAAAATTTATGAAAAATAGTCAAATAGAACCTTGGTGTTTGATAAATATAAAAATAAATACACCATATTTACATTTTTTAAACATGAGAAACATTGGCAGTATTGTAGTTACAGCTAAATTTTAACTAAAATCCAGTTATCATTCAGTCCAGTGTAGACAGATAGTACACTGTCCAGCACTTTTTCTGTTTTTGTTTGTTTATTTGTTTGTTTGTTATTTGTTTACTTAATCATGCTAAAATAAAACTGTATCTCCAGTTATGGAAGAGAAGCAAGAAGCATAGTAGTTATAAGCACAGGTTTTATTGTGAAACAGATATAATCTCAAATCTTGATCTGTCACGAGGAAATTATGTGACTAAGCAATTTTTTATCCTCTGAAGACTTGGTTTCTCTATCTATACAATCAGGATAACAGAAGAAGGTTTCTGTGTGGATCAAATGAGATAATGTATTTAATATTTCAAGCTCATTGCTATGATATAATAACTATGTAATTGGTGGTATTTTGGTGTTATTATTATCATAATAGAGCTTGTTTTTATGGAGAAGGAATTTATAGTAGAGACAAAAGAAGAAAGAGAACTTAATCTAGTCTATTTGTAAGTCATTCCATCTTCTGAAGCAAATATTGTACACATAAGAGTTTATTATTACAAGGCTTACTAAAGCTTTATGTATATGAGACCTTTTTAAAACTCTAACCAACATACCAAGTGGATCAATTCTATTTGTCCTATGAAATGGATCCCATGAAAAGCAATTTGGCCGAGACTGGTTTGGCTCAGTGGATAGAGCATCAGCTTGCGGACTGAAAGGTCCTAGGTTCGATTCCGGTCGGGGGCATGTACCTTGCTTGCGGGTACATCTCGTGCAGGAGGTGGCTGATCTATGTCTCTCTCTCATCGATGTTTCTGACTTTCTATCTCTCTCCCTTCCTCTCTGTAGAAAATCAATAAAATATATTTTTTAAAAAAGCATTTTGGAGAAAGCTATGGTTGGCATTTCTGCTGTGCAGCTATGGAGCTGGGCATTCTCATGATAGTATCCACTATATGCAAATATTCAATTTTTTCTTCATACTGAAAGTGCTCTTATCTTTTTCTCAAATCTGTGATTTTCATTGATATCATAAACAGTAAATAACAATATACATTATACTTTGTAGGATAATGCCTTTAAAATATCACTGCAATTGCTCAAAGAAGGTTAACAATCATGCCTGAATAAACTATGTAATTTGAGGGACATTGTTAATGATTTTTATTTCAGAACTAGAGGCCTGGTGCATGAAATTTGTGTACAAGGGGGGATGTCCCTTAGCCCAGCCTGTACACTGTCCAATCTGGGACCCCTTGGGGGATATCTGACTGCTGGTTTAAGCTGGATCAAGCCTAAACCATCAAGCAGTCAGACATCCCTTTCACAACCCAGGACTGCTGGCTCCTAACCACTCACTTGCCTGCCTGCTTGATTGCTTCTAATCACTCTGCCTGCCAGCCTGATAGCCCCCTAACTGCTATAATACTGGCTTGATTGATGCCTAACTGCACCCCTGCTGGCATGATCATCAACAACTGCCCTCCCCTGCTGACCTGATAACTCCAACTGCCCTCCCCTGCTGGTCTGATTGCCCCAACTGCCTTCCTCTGTGGGGCTAAAAGAACTGGGGAACTAAGGTTGGATGAAGCTGGATGCTGTGGGGACTGAGTGAGATGGGCTTGAGGGGACTGGGGGACTGAGGCTAGATGAGGTGGGGTTGAGAGGACTGGTGCCTCCATCTTGTGGCTGTGAGTGCTGCTATCTTGTGAGGGCATGGCAGTCAATTAGCATATTCCCTCTTTATTGGCTGTGGGTGCTGGCATTTGTGAGGGCATGATGTTCAATTAGCATATTCTCTCTTTAATAGATAGGATATTACTATCTCTTTTTAATTTCCAGCCCCTCATATGGGAAGCACTGCATAGAAAGCCATCCCAGCCCTATTCAGTGAGGTTTACAACAAAACCGAGAAGTGGCTAACAGGCTCTAAGGACGGAGGTGTTACATTATCAAGGAATACAGTATCTGCAAGAAAAGGAAAACTCAAATATCAATGAGGCACTTTCTGGAAACCTACTCTCAAGTGTCCAGAGAATGCTATTGACTATTTCATTAGTACAAATGTGTCCAGGAAAGATGATGTGTGATGTTTCCTTTGGGTCTCCATGGCTAGTCTGGAAGGTTGAACATGTTGAGAAAGAGCCACTCTGTCAGGCTCTGCTGTGCATTAATGTGGAACCAGAGGACTTTGTTCTGCACTCTGTTACCTTGTTATGGTGGTCATTTAATGAGACTTTAAAAGGTCATCTTGATGGATAATGGATATTTAGTATCAGCCCTATGTAGAGAGCTCCATAGAATAAAAGCAAAGTTCCTTAGGAATATCAGGAACTGAAATGAAAGCTGAATTAAAAGTTGTAATTAATCAGGAAGGAGATTAGTAGATTTATTTCATCTGTAAAATTGTAACTTGGAAGAATTATACTTGGCAAGTCATAACATTATAATATGTTCAAGGCACAGAGTTGCTGCTGTGTTATTTAAGGTGACTTATGTGCTATAGCAGAAGGAATGTAATGAACTTCATCAGTTGCTATCAAAAACAATAAGGACAAAAAGAAATAGTGTTTGCATTGATTATATCTATTGATCATGTGAGTGATGCATAATATCATTCCCACATCCTTCATGAGGGAATGTGTTAGTTGGTTAAAAGAAAGGATCCCATAGGACTGAATATTTACAGAGGAGCCTCCACTGAAGCAAGGAATGATATACTAAAGTTCAAGAAATAAGAAACTCCAGGTGCACTGCACAAATCTCCAGGGAAGGTCACATGACCTCAGATTCAGAGGGGCTGACGTGAACATCACAGCCCAGAATGGAGAAGCCAAGAATCTGCATTCCGAAGACATGACCATGGACAAGCTGGGACTCAATGGGAGTGACACAGACTAATCCTGAGGGGACTTGCCTCTAAGAGCCACATGGCTGCTGAGGATGACAGGATTGCATAGTGTGAGCACTTCAACTTGGCTTATGTTAAATCTCAATGATAAAATAAGCTAACTTCTTTTGCCCCAGTATTATAGCTAAATAAATAGAAATCCTCTTCGCTGGTATTTATTTTTATATATTGCATTATTTTTAAATTTTCCAATTCCAGGCCAAAAAAAAAATCTACCATCTTGGCCCTAACTGGTTTGGCTCAGTGCATAGGGTGCTGACCTGCAGACTGAAAGGTCCCAGGTTTGATTCTGGTCAAAGCGTATACCTTAGTTGTGGGCACATCCTCAGTAGGAGGTGTGCAGGAGGCAGCTGATGGATGCTTCTCTCTCATTGATGTTTCTAACTCTTTATCCCTTTCCCTGCCTCTCTGAAAAAAATCAATAAAAAAATATACCATCTTATATAATAAAAGCCTAATATGCTAAGTGACTGGTCATCTGGTCTTCCATTCAACCAATCAAGGTGTGATATGCTAATGATATGCTAAGGTGACTCAACCACTCACTATGACGTACACTGACCACCAGGGGGCAGACTGTTAGATTAGCTTGCTGCTAGGGTTCAGCCAATCAAGACTGAGGGAGATGAGCTGGACACACTCTGGAACCCTCTCACAGTCCCTCCCTGGCTGGCCAACTGCCTGCATCCCTCTCTGCCTTCAATTGTGCACTGCTGGGGTTCCTTGACCTGGCCTGTGCCCTCTTACAATCCAGGACACCTTGGGGGATGTTGGAGAGCTGGTTTCAGCCCTGATCTTGCAGGCCTGGGCAAGGGACCCCATTGGTGCACAAATTCGTGCACTGGGATTTTAGTCAAAGAATATAAACATCTTATTAGAAACAAATAAAAAATATGTTGAAGGAATCTTAGGTTGATTTAAAAGAAAGTAGGAGATTAATTTAATCACTTCTAGTTCCAAAATTTTTTCAAAACTTGCATGTTTTCATTTTCCTGTAATAAATATGTATTATCTTCATGCTTTTAATAGCATCATAATCATCATCATGTAAAAAGTTCCAGATATGAAATTAATCAGACATCTAAACTTTAGAATCAACATATTTTTTTATTTTAAATTATAATGGTCACATATTTGATTACAATAAATTATTTTAAGATCTGCTTCTAATCCATGGGTGTACATATCCATTCTTTTCTCTAGTTTTTATCTGGCTCAGCATGAAGCCAGATTTGGGTTCCATACTAAGTTTTGTACTCTCTCAATAGTCCATTCAGGTCGATAAATTCTATAGAAAATATAATTAACCTAAAGAAGAGATATTTTGGATCTTTCTCTTTAGCTCCATGTTAGGAATACAAAGGACAAGTCATATTTTAATTTATTGATTGAGTTAGTATATACCTATATATAGATGTCATACATAATATCATTGTGAAGATAATGCTGGTGATAAAATGCTAATTGTAAGAAAAAGGATAGAAATCATAGTACAATATAGTTTTGATTATATAAATATCGTATGTATAGAGTATATACAACAAATGTTAATAATAGTTATTTAGGGATATAACATAATTGTGTATAGTGATTTCTTTTATTAACATCTGTTTGAACGTTTTTTTTACTATTATAATAGAGAGAAAATATATAATTTCTAAAAACTAATAATGTGAAAATACTTTGAATTGGGAAGTGAACTTTGTCTTTACATAAGATATACTGTATTTTTCTGTGTATAAGACTCCTCCATGTATAAGATGCCCCCCATTTTTCCAGCCAAAATTAATAAATCAATATTTTAAACATAAAACAGAACACTTTTTTTTATTTAGTAATTACCACAGGTAATATTTACATACCAGTACTATGATATTATGCAGCATATCATTTTTTTCAGCCTTTCTTGCATCACTGCTCTATTCTTCATCACTATTAGTTCCAGACATATCAATTTCTTCAACTTCTATTGTATCACTGCTGTCTTCTGAGTCCTTGCCTATATATATGTGAGGTCATCCTCATAAACTGGTGACATTTTGTGAGCTAACTTTGTTCGTGTATTCGTGGCCAACCCTTTTCTCCTCATAATATTGGAGCACCATTCTGCCTTTCCTATAAAAACAACAATTTTCATTTTGCTAAAGATTCTTGCTTGACATTGAATAAGCTTGGTTGACGCACATAAATCACTCTGTTGCTGCTTCATAATCCAAGTCTTAAGCCTCTGCTCCAAGTTTGTCCATTTTGCTGGTTTTCCTCTTAAGAACTTCTTTCTTGGCAGCTTAAGGAGTTGTTCTTCCTGATTTCTCCATTGTCTCATCATATACTCAATGGGAGGAGGTCCAAATCATCTCTCTGCTGCTCTATTTCCATGCTCTTTTGCATAGCTGATTACATTCAGTTTGAATTTTGAAGAGTAAGACAATCACTTAGTAGTATTTATCTTTTTATTTTTGACATCTTTATAGATTCAGAACGTTTCAGTCCCTGTTGCATCTGTGACTCTCCACCTCCACTTCCACCTCCACTTCTAATTATGACATCAGCTGATGTCAGTAACAATAAAGTTGTTTGATAAGGTATGGGCAGCTATGCTGTTCCCACACAGCACCCTCCATGGATGACTTCCATGTATAAGACACCCCTCAATTTTCAGTCTAACAACTTTAGAAAATAAAAGCATCTTATACATGGAAAAATATGGTAGATCTGAAGAATGATATATCTGACATCAGGAACACACTGGAAGGTAATAAAAGTATATTGGATGATCAAACTTAACTCAGGAGGCAAAAGACCTATAGTCAGAAAACTACAGGAAGTTGAAAAAAGAGATAGAAAATATAAACAAATGGAAGAATATATCATGTTCATGGATTGATAGAATCAACATCATTAATATGTCCATACTCTCCAAGGCAACCTACAGATTTAATGCAATCCCTATTAAAATATTAACTGCATATTTCACAAATATAGAACAAATACTTCAAAAATTTTAAGTTTATTTCTAAGTATCTCAATTTTTAAAAATTTTGCCAAAACTAATTTGGCTCAATGGATAGAGCGTCGGCCTGCAGACTGAAAGGTCCCGGGTTTGATTCTGGTCAAGGGCATGTATCCTGGTTGTGGGCACATCCCCAGTGGGGGGTGTGCAGGAGGCGGCTGATCTATGTATCTCTCTCATCGATGTTTCTAACTATCCCTCTCCCTTCCTCTCTGTAAAAAAATCAATAAAATATATTTTTTTTTAATTTTATTGACTTTAGAGAGAAAAGGAGAGAGAAAGAGATAGAAACATCAATGATGAGAGAGAATCATTGATTGGCTGCCTTCTGCATGTCCCATACTGGGGATCGAGCCCATAACCCAGCATATGCCTTGCCTGAAATCATACCTAGTAGATTTTGGTACAATCTTTACAGTTTTCAATGTACAATATCATGTGATCTGAAAATAATGAGAGTTTTACTTCTTTCTTTCCAAATTGGATGTCTTTTATTTCTTTGTCTTGTCTGATTTCTGTGGCTAGGACTGCCAATACTATGTTGAATAAGAGCTGTGCAAGTGGACATCCCTGTCTTTTTCCTGTTCTTAGGGAAAATGGTTTTAGTTTTTGCCCATTAAGTGTGATGTTGGCTGTAGGTTTGTCATATGTGGCCTTTATCATGTTGAGATAGGCTCCCTCTATTCCCACTTTGCAGAGTTTTTATAAAAAAAATGGGATTTTGTCAAATGTTTTTTCTGCATCTGTTGATATGATCATGTGATTTTTGTTTTTCAATTTGTTTATTGATTTTTGAATATTGTACCAGCCTTGAATCTCCAGAATAAATCCCACTTGATCATGGTGTATAATCTTTGTAATATATTGCTGGATCTGATTTGCTAATATTTTGTTGAGGATTTTAGAATGTATGTTAATTAGGGATATTGGTCTGTAACTAATTATCTTTCTTTTCAGTGTCTTTATCTTGTTTTGGAATTAGGATAACACTGGCCTCATAAACAGAGCTTGGATGTGTTCCTTTCTTTTGGACTTTTTGGAATAGTTTGAAGAGTATAGGTATTAGTTTTTCTTTAGATGTTTGGTAAAATTCTCCTCTGAAGTCATTCAGACCCAGACTTTTGTTTGTGGGGAGTGTTTTTATTACTGCTTCTATTCAGGTTTTCTGATTCTTCCTGATTCAGTTTTGGGAGATTGTATTTTTCTAGGAATTTGTCCATTTCATCAACATTGGCCATGCGTCACGCCACCCTCTGGTGGTCAGCTTAGGCCATAGTGAATGGCTGAACTCCAGGTGGAACTCCCAGTGGAACAATTTGCATATGAGGCTTTTGTTGTATAGGATAAGTCAGAGGTAGCAATAAATGCCACAAAAAGTACAAAGTTATATAAGCATGTTTCTAAAGGAAGCAATAAATGCCACAAAAACTACAAAGTTATATAAGCATGTTTCTAAAGGCTGGTTGGGAAGTGATGATTGAACAATGATCTGAATGAGGTGAGAGAGTGAGCATGTACAGATCTGGAGAGACAATGTTAGGAAAGAGAGTGGCCTGAGCAACAATCCTAAGATGGATGTCGGGGGGGGGGCGGTTATCCCAGGAAGTAGGTGATAGTGTAATTCCCTTCTTGCACTCCTTCAGGACCGCTCACCATATCTGTGGCCTTCCTGAGTCCCATCCTGGAGTCAAACCAGGCAGCTCTCTTGAGAGATGCTCTCCAGTGTATCTGGCATACTCCCATCTGTGGGCAGATGTTGGCCTCCTTCAGAGAGCCAGGCTTCCATCAGAGAGCGAGCATGTCTCCACGCCTGAGGATGACAGCAGGGGCAGGTGGCACCACCCTCAGGCCTTGCAGGTTTCTAATCATCCCAGCTACTTAGGATGCCTACCAGAGCAGACTGGGCACAGGCCTCAGAGGGTGACATTATTTACAAGTGCGAGTATGAGATGGGAGATGGAGATAAAGCAGAAAGGAACATAGAGATCCCCCACCCCTGCAACTCTCCCCACCAGCACACACAGAAATACATAGTATCCACTAGTGTGTGCTTTCCCTCTCCATCCCTGTTTTGTTTCTCACTGGTCTTCTGGAACCTGAACCTGTCTGATATTTTCTTGCTGCTGCAAGGCCACACTGACAATCTGCCAATTACAGAGGTTGAACTCAACAGAATACTTTGCAACCAGGTGGATAACAGGTGCTGAAGTATCTTTTAGCTTCCCAAAGACAGCAAAGCAAAGGGCAAATGTTCACACCTCCCTCTGCCTTTTTATTCCTACCTGCCTCTTCCATAAATAGCGGGGTGGAGGGGTCAGCCCTCTTGGAAAAAGATTCAAGTGTTTGTTTTCTACTCAGAAATCAGAAGTGTTCCTTCCTCCTGAATTTTTTTGGAATAATTTCAGGAAAATATTATTTCTTCTTTGAATATTTGGTAAAACTCCTCTCTGAATCCATATGTACCAAGGCTTTTGTTTGCTGGGCTTATTATTATTATTATTATTATTATTATTATTATTACATCATTTTCCTCAGTAGTTATTGGCCTATTCAGGTTTTCTGATTCTCCCTGATTGAGTTTTGGAAGATTGTATTTTTGTATTATTACATCCATTTCATTAATGTTATGTGCCTACTAGAATATTTTTGCTATGACATCTGCCTTCAATGTAACCAGATAGCTGCCAACAATAAGCCACCTTTATGCTGTTGAATCCCCTTGCTGACTCCTCAGAGCACATTGCAGAAGAAGATGGTGTCTTAGATTTGTAAGAGCTAGACACCAGCGGTGGAGCATTAGAAGAGGTAATCAAGAGTACATGACTTTCAGTTGATCCACAAGGAAACGAAAGCTCCTCATCCACTTCGCCATTCTTGGAATGCATGTTCTGCTGACAATTTTCAAATGAGTTTTTCCAAAGACAGCCTTGGAAGGAGCAGGGTATGTTGAGACTATTGGACCTGCATATGTGACAGCTGATTTAAGGATGCTCTAGAAACTTTGAGAAGCTGACTGGCAGGAGTGGAGATCTACTTGTCTATGGCTAAGACAGTTCTGATGTAAGTTCCCTTTACTTATTATAATTGCTATTAAACTAGAGTGGTCTGCTCCTTTCAATCATCTTTCCCTAACCATGAATAAAAGGCCAGTTTTTTTATTTCACAGTGAAACTCCCAAGTTGTAAATCAACACCAACTTTTTCTGTTGTTAACCTCACCCAATGCTACCTGTCCTCCTATGAAGATAGACAATTGCTCTAAGGCCTGAATTTTTACTTGCTATATCTCCATGATACTTTTTATTCTTTTTACTTACTTTTAGTCTAGGCTTAACTGTCATTCCATATCTGAGGAATTTACATTTTCTCTCATAAATATATAAAATTTCATCATGATTCTACTATCTCATTTCTATAATTGTTCTTTTTGTTGCTTTACATTAAGTCTCTGGGATTTTCATTGAGATTGCATGGAATTTATAAATTAAGTTTGAAAATCGAAATCTTGAGAATATTCAGTCATCCTATCCATATACATAAAGCATTATTTAGTTCTTTAATATTTTTGATGTTTTATAGTTTTTATTATATATTGTACATACATTGTTATGTTTATTATAAACATTAAATATTTTGGGTGCTAATGTAAATTAAATATTTTTTAAATTTCAATTTCTATTTGTTCATGATGACTATTTGATTTTGAGCTAGAAAATTACATCCCTTTTGGCAGAATCAACAGGAAGATATTTGAATGCATGGTCATAACCAGCTTATATTTTAGGATAGGTTCTTCTTTCAAAGCTGGAATCAAAAGGATTTACTTATTATTTCAGAACACATTCTTCTCACCTGGCATTCTATGATTCTATGCTTCTATAAATGTCTGGAAAAAGTTGTATTTTTAAAGAATCATATTATTTTTAAGCAATAAAAACAAAAAAAAAACAGCTACCATACCATAATTATCTCCAATAAATCTTTATATGATTAACTATTTAAGTTTTTTTTTTAATTTATTTATTTTTATATTTATTTTTTCCCCTATTGCCCTCCCCACCCCCCAGTACACGGCCTCATCCATCTCCCCTCCCTTCACCCTCCCCCATTGCCCTGTATCCACTGGCCATGCCTACACACACATGCATTCAAGTCCTTTGGTTGATCTCCTATAGGCCTCTCTCCACAGCTTCCCCTGCATTCCCACTGTAGCACGACAGTCTGTTCATTGCTTCTTTGCCTCTGCATCTGCTTCCCCCCGACCCACTGATTCTTGATTTAAAAACATCTTGCCCCTGTAGGCTAGAAATAAACCTACCAGAGCAAAAGAAAAATGATTGAGTCCCACTTTCAATGTCCAATAAATTTGAGTCTCAGTTTCAATGTCAAACAGTTGCTTATGTGTACATGTCATCAATGGTATCTGGATAGTGGACAAATGGTAGTGATGCCAGTCCAACCCTCTCTGGTTTGGTCCTGGGCATCCTGTAGCAATGCACAGCTGCTGACTGTTTGCATGGCAAGGCGACATCAGCGTCTTCTGTCTCTGGACTGTGTCTCCTCTTCTCTTCATGGTTGGAGCAGACCTGTCAGTTCCTCTCTGTTGCAGAAGTCCACTTGGTCTTGGAGTTGTTTTCTGAAAGTATATAAACATATTCTCGACCAAGAGTTAATAAAGGAATCTTTTCTATAAAATTGACTTGGGGTCCTTTTTATTTTTGCCTTACCCACTTTTCCTTTAACTTATTTTGACACCATATATGTTTTTCACGGGTGTCTTGCTGTTATTATTACAGATGGAAATTAATTTTCTAAAGTGAAAATTTTCTAAATGAAATTTGCTTACCAGATATTTTTTCTTACATGATATTATCCTGCACACCCCCACCCTTTTTTTTTTTGATTAATGGAGAATTTGGTAAAATTTTAATGCAATCTTGATAATTTTAAATTTTAACTTTTTGCACACAAATATGCCTGTTTTATGTTCATTACATATTAAGCAATTTTACCATGAGATGAGCTATCAATAGAAACTTTAATTAATACTTTAGAAACAGCTTTTGTCCGGTACACTTAAATTTTCTTGTGTGTTCACTTATTTCAGTTCGCCAATTTAAATTAATCTGAAAGCTTGATAACTCTTTTACGTCAAATGTAATACTCTACCAACAATCTTAGATTACCCTGTATATTAGTGGAAAGGTTTATTTGCATTGAGTAGGCACTGAGCATTCCTAGTGATAGGCTGAATTTAGATATAGGGCAGCTGCTGTCGGCATGCTTCTGTCTGTAACCTGGGTCCTGATCTGAGCATGGGAAGCGAGTTATCCATTGGGGCAGGAGACCTCCCTCAGATGGAGTGAAAGTTCAGACCCTTTCAAGGTTGGAGGGGGGTGAGGGTCTGTTCCCTACCTCTATTGACCCCCAAGTTCTCTCCTGATGGACGCTGCGACTGTGCCTGTCTTAGATTGTTCCTTCCCTGAGGAATTTTACCTGTCTCTGGCTAACTGGTCATCCTCAAGGGCCAAGCAGGGTGTTGTGAGGTTCAGTTCTGTCTCCATGGTAGCCTATGCCCCCATGGCCTCCACACCCAGCACCTGCCTTGGGGATCCCCTCGCCTGCTGGCGGGGTCCCCAACACTGCTCACTTATCTTGGGAATTCAGGTTCTGCTCCAGGTAGGGCCCAGCTCACACCGTTTGGCAAGAGACAGATCCATAATACCAGCCACCTAGAGGCTTCAATCTGAGCGTAAATGGAGAGCTCAGGCTACAGCTGAGGGCCATTGGCTTGTGAGAAGAGGGTCCCTCTTGCAAAAAGAGGAAAGAGGGCCAGTATAGAATGCTCAAGTGCCTTCCTAGTGCCTTAAATTCTTCTGAAAGGGATTAAATCCTTTCATGTCCTTTTTAAAATTGCTACTAAACATTCAAAGAATTAGTTTGTAAGTTCGTTTGGGATAGTGGTACAATATACTTTGTGAAATATCAAAAATTAAATGATATTGTAGGATAATATCATGTAAGGATATTCTTTGTACTAGGCCATGGGAATTCAATTTCAAATGGGCTGACAATTTCTTTTTGTAACTTTATATAAACTTTTTCAAGGAGGCAAAAACACAGATTACTTACCTTAGCTCAAGAGGCCAAATATATTGACTTTCAATTATGATCCCTATGACGTTTCAGGGAAACTTCTCTATTTCCTTCCAAAATGGTTTTCATGTTACAGAGTTTCATTTAAAAATCTTTGTCTCATTAAGCAATTTCTCTTAAGGTTATGGAGACCACTGTATGGATTCCCTCTCATGCCACACCTTCCCCATTGTCTGTGCTCAATGATTATGCTCATGCGCATGTACGAAGGTCCCTCTGTAGATCTCTCCCCCTTATTCCCACCAACAATCACATTTCCTGAGGTTTGATTTTTTGAAAGACATTTCTCATTTTCTGGATATTTTTCTGCTTTTGATTATCAGTCTATGTCATTCATTATATTCCACAGATGAGTGAGATCATGTGATATTTGTCTTTCTCTGCCTGGCTTATTTCACTAAGCATAATGCTTTCCATCTCCATCCATGTTGTTGCAAATCATATGAGCTCCTTCTTTTTTCCGCAGTGTAGTATTCCATTGTGTAGATGTACCAGAGTTTTTCAATTCAATCATCTGCTGATAGGCACTTAGTCTGTTTCCAAATCTTAGCTATGGTGAATTATGCTGCGATGAACATTGGGGTGCATATATACTTTCTGATTGGAGTTTCTAGTTTCTTGGAGTATATTCCTAGAAGTGGGATCACTGGGTCAAGTGGAAGTTTCATTTTCAGCTTTTTGAGGAGACTCCATACTGTTATCCACAGTGGCTGTACCAGTCTTCATTCCCACCAGCAGTGCACGAGGTTTTCTTTTCCTCCACATCCTCACCAACACTTATCATTTGTTGATGATAGCCATTCTGACAGGTGTGAGATGACACCACATTGTTGTTGTTATTTGCATCTCTCTGATGATTAGTGACTTTGAGCAGGTTTTCATGTATTTCTTGGCCTTCCTTCTGTCTTTCTTTCCAGAAGTGCCTATTTAGATCAGTTTTTGATTAGGTTGTTTATCTTCTTTTTGTGAAATTGTATGTGTTCCCTGTAAATGTTGGAGATTAAACCCTTATCATTGAGAGCATTGGCAAATATGTTCTCCCACGCAATGGGATTTCTTGTTGTTTTGTTGATGGTTTTCTTTGCTCTACAAAAGCTCTTTATTTTGAAGTAGTCCCATTTGTTTATTTTTTCTTTAGTTTTAATTGGCTGAGGAGATGTGTTCATGAAGAAGTTCCTTCTGCATATGTTGGAGATTTTACTACCTGTGGATTCCTCTAGTATTTTTATGGTTTCCCGTCTTATATTTAGGTCCTTTATCCTTTTTGAGTTTATTTTTGTGTATGGTGTAAGTTGGTGGTCTAGTTTCATTTTTTTTGCATGTTTCTGTCCAATTTTCACAGCACCATTTGTTGAAGAGACTGTCTTGACTCCATTGTATGTTCGTGCCTGCTTTGTCAAATATTAATTGAGCATAGTGGTTTGGGTAGATTTCTGGGTTCTCTATCCTATTCCATTGATCTATGCATCTGTTCTTGCGCCAATATCAGGCAGTTTGGAGAACAGTGGCTTTGTCATATAGCTTGAATTCCGGCATTGAGATCCCACCTACTTTGTTCTTTCTCAGGATTTCTGTAGCTATTTGGGGTCTTTATTAATTCCAGGTGAATTTTTGGAAAGTTCGTTCTAGGTCTGGGGTATGCCTTTGGTATTTTCATGGGGATTACATTGAATTTATAAATTGCTTAGGGTAGAATGGACATTTTGATGGTATTGATTCTCCCAATCCATAAACATGGTATGTTCTTCCATCTGTTTATGTCTTCCTCTATCTCTTTTTTTAGAGTTGTGTAGTTTTCTGCATATAGGTCTTTTACCTCCTTAGGTAAGTTTATTCCTAGGTATCTTAATTTTTTGGTGCTATGGTAAATGGGATTGCTGTTTTAGTCTCTCTTTCTGTAAGTTCATTGTTGGTATATAGAAATGCGAAAAATTTCTTGTTGTTAATTTTGTATCCTGCTACATTGCTGAATTCATTTATTAAGTCTAATAATTTTATGATGGAGTTTTTCAGGTTTTTTATGTACAGTATCATGTCATCTGCAAATAAGAACAGCTTTTCTTCTTCTTTTCCTATTTGGATGCTTTTTATTTCTTTTTCTTGTCTGATAAGCAATGGCTAATACTTACAGCACTATGTTAAAGGGCAGTGGTGAAAGTGGGAATCCCTGTCTTGTTCCTGTTTTTAGGGGAAATGGTTTTAGTTTTTGCCCATCCAGTATGATGTTGGCTGTGGGTTTGTCATATATGGCTTTTATTATGTTGAGGTATGATCCTTCTATTCTTACCTTGTTGAGAGTTTTTATCTAGAAAGGGTGTTGGATTTTGTCAAATGCTTTTTCTGCAACAATTGATATGACTATGTGATTTTTATCTCTCAGTGTGTTCATGTGATGTGTCACGTCTATTGATTTGCAGATATTGTACCATCCTTGCATCCCTGGGATAAATCCTACTTGGTCATGGTGTATGAGCTTTCTGACATACTGCTGCATTCGATTTGCTAGTATTTTGTTGAGGATTTTGGCGTCTATATTCATGAGGGATATTGGTCTGTAATTTTTTTCATTGTGTTATCTTTATCAGGTTTTGGTATTAGGGTGATGCTGGCTTCATAGAAGGAGTTTGGAAGTGTTCCTTCATCTTGAATTTTCTGGGATAGTCTAAAAATGGGTTTTACTCCTTCTACGAATGTTTGGTAAAATTCCCCTGTGAAGCCATCTGGCCCTGGGCTTTTGTATGCTGGAAGGTTTTAGATGACTGCTTCAATTTTTTCCATAGTTATCAGTGTGTTGAGATTTTTTAGAATCTTCCTGTCTTAGTTTTGGAAGGTTGTGTTTTTCTAGGAATCTGTCCATTTCCTCTAGGTTGTGAAATTTGTTAGAATAGAGTTGTTCATAATATCTTTTAACAATCCTTTGTATTTCTGTGGGGTCTGTAGTTATTCCCCCTCTCTCATTTCTGATTTTGTTTATTTAGGTTCTCTCTCTTTGCTTCTTGGTGAGCCTGGCTAGAGGTTCATCAATCTTCTTTATTCTTTTGAAGAATCAGCTCTTTGTTTTGTTTATTTTTTGTATCTTTTTTTTTTGTCTCTATGTCATTCATTTCTGCTCTGATCTTTATTATTTCCTTCCTTCTGCTCACAGTAGCCTTTTCTTGTTGCTCTCTTTCTAATTCTTTGAGTTGTTGAGTTAGGTGATTCATTACTATTTTTTCCTGTTTTTTGAGGTAGGCCTGTAGAGCTATAAACTTCCCTCTCAGCACTGCTTTCATTGTGTCCCATAGCACTTGCGTTGTGTTTTTATTGTCATTAGTCTCCAGAAATTTTTTAATTTCTTCTTTTATCTCATTAATAACCCAATCATTGTTTAGTAACATGCTATTCAACTACAAAGTGTTTGAATTTTTTGAGATGTTTTTATTGTAATTTATTTCTATTCTTATGCCATTGTGGTCTGAGAAAATGCTTGATATGATTTCAATCTTTTTGAATTTGGGGAGACTTTGCTTATGACCTCGTATGTGGTCTTTTTTTGAGAATGTCCCGTGTGCACTTGAGAAGAATGTGTATTCTGTAGCTTTGGGGTGATATGCTCTGAAGATGTCAATTAGGTCCATCTGATCTTGTGAATTATTTAGAATTGCTGTAATGAGGATTTGTCCAGAGATGTTAGTGGTGTATTAAAATTCCGTACTATGATTTTATTGTTGTCATTCTCTCCCTTGATATCTTCCAGGATTTTTATGTATTTGGGGGCTCCTGTATTGGGTGGGTTTATGTTTACCAGAGTTATATTTTCTTGATGAATTGCTCCTTTTAGTATAATGTGGTGGCCTTCCTTATCTCTTGTTATAGCCTTTACTTTGAGGTCTATTTTATCAGATATAAGTAACATTACTCCAGCTTTTTTTCTCATTTCTATTTTCCTGAAAAGTGTTTTTCCATTCCTTCACTGTCAGTTTGTGTGAATCCTTTTCCCTGAGTGGGTCTCTTGTAGACAGCAAATGTATGGATCCTGTTTTCTTAACCATTCAGCTACCCTATGTCTTTTGATTGGTGCATTTAATCCATTTACCTTTAATGATATTATTGACAAGTTCATGTTTGTTGTCATATTTTACCTTAGTGTTTGTGTGGGGTTTTTTTTGTTTGTTTTTGCCTTTCTCTTTCTTCTTTTTACAGCAGTCCCTTTAGCATTTCTTGCATTATTGGCTTGGTAGTGATAAACTCTCTTAGCCCTTTCTTATCTGTAAAGCTCCTGATTCCACCTTCAATTTTGAATGATAGCCTTGCTGGGTACAGTATTCTTGGATTCAGACCCTTGTTTTGTATCACTTTATATATGTCATTCCATTTCCTTCTGTCCTGGTGTGTTTCTGTTGAGAAAACAGTTGATATTCTAATAGGAAATGCCTTTTAGGTAACTTTCTGTCTCTCTCTGGCAGCCTTTAAGATTCTTACTTTGTCATTGGTGTTTGCCAATTTAATTATGATGTGTCTTGGTGTTGGTTTTTTTGGGTTCAGCTTGTTTGGGACTCTGTGTACTTCTCGTAATTTCATGTTTTTTTTCTTGGCAATATTAGGGAAATTTTCTGTTATTATTTCTTCAAATAGGTTTATTATTCTTTCCTTTTCTTCCACTCCTTCTGGTATCCCAATTAAGCATGTGTTGTTTTGTATTGTGTTGTCCCAAAGCTCCCTTAGGCTCTCTTCTTGTTTTTTTAAGTATTTTTTTCCAATTGTTGCTGCGTTTCTTTGTTTTTTCCTACCTTGTCTTCTAATTCGCTGATGCAGTCCTCAGCCTCTTCTAGTCTACTATTTAGGTCTTTCATTTTGTTCCTTATTGCAGCTATGTTGTTCTTCATCTCCTCTTGGTTTCATTTCATGTTGGTGACATTCTCATTCAGCTCCTTATAGTTCTCATTGAGTTGTGTGATATTGTTGTTGAGTTGTGTATATTTGTCTTCCATCCGTTTAAACATTCTTAAAACCATTACTCTGAATTCTTTCTCTGAAAGGCTGCTCACTTCTATTTCATCTAACTCTTTTTCTGGTGATTCCTCTTTTCCTTTCCTTTGGGTATTGCTTTCACATCTTCCAATGTTTTCCTGTAATGTTTATTTTTAGATCCAATTGCTTTACTAATCCATTTTTTTTTGGGGGGGTGAGGGGGGAGATAGTGCTACTGGTGCATTCTCTCAGTTCTCCTGTGTTGGTTAACTTATTGTAGTTTCCTACTTGAGGTATTTGGTTTCTCTTGATATAGATCTGCGAGCTTGAGCAGCACAACTGTGGTGTCTAGAAGTTGGCAGCCAAGGAGAGGAGTGTCCCTATTTTTGCTGTTTTGTACCCTTAATGGATATCACGAGTGCCCAGTGGGGATACACAGTGGCATCAAGGACCTGTCTGTCGGGGTGATGTGCTTCAGGGTCCTACACCCTGGAGAGGCATGGCTGTGGTATCCAGAGTTAAAAAATCACACCCGCGGGGGCTCCCAGTGGCTCCCAGGCACTGCTTAGGGGGTGGACCACCGGAAACGTGCTGCTGAAAACCCGCCTTGGGTGGTAGCGTCAAGCGCGCACTGCAAACGCCCATGGCCAGGGAACTCCTCAAACCAGAAAGGAGGGCACACCATAGACAGGGCGACCAGAACACACAAACACAAGGCCTAGGGTACCACAGGCGGGGCGACCCTGACGTGCAAACACAGGGACTAGGGTTCTTCCCAAACTGGTGCGAAGGCATGCTGCACATGGTGTGCATACACTCGGTGACCAGCGAGAACGCAAGCCTGGACCGCTGCCACAGCCATGCAGATGTAACTGGGGAGGAGGAGGTTGCACTCACTGCTTTGGAGGCGGCTGCCCCATGGTTGCACTCACTGCTTTGGAGGCGGCTGCCCCATGGACCCTAATGCAGGGTCCGTGGTTCTGTGGGACTCTGGCTGGAGTGGCTGTTGGGTTGCAGGGCAGCTCCAATGCCTGCCTGGCTGGCGGTGCTGGTGAGTTTCCAAAGAAAGGCCTTGTTTCCCTTCAAGATGGTATGGGCTCCGCACCCAAGTCTCGAAGTCTGGAGAGTGAAAGCCGCAATGGCAGTCTCTCCTTGTCCAAGAGAGCCTGGACTGCCAGCCCCCACTGCTTCTGTGAGATTCAATTGTCCCTCACTCAATCACACACTCACCCCACATGCCCCTACACTCTCTTTTTTGTCCCCACTCACTTCCTCTCCCTCACCTCCATCCTGCCAGCTGCCATCATCCACGAGCCCTCCTATTTAGATTTTGTTCTGTGATTTGAAACTACAAAAGTGGATGAGGTGATATTAAATAGTACCACACTGATAAAGGCTTTCTTGTCAACTTCCTCACTAATAGCACTATTTATACATTTCCCCATCAAAATCGAATTCCTCCAAGTCCAAACTAATGGACTTTGCATTATACATTGTGGTGCTTACATACAGGTGAATATCACAAGTGAATGAACTTTTCCTGTTTAAATATGTTCCATTAACAATAGCTTTACAAATACAAAGCCACATTAGAAATAAGAAAATATAAAAAATTTCTTAATAAATACGTAATTATTTATGCTTGTTTTTATAACAATATCAAAAATGCATATTTTCCCCTTTGCTGTAATTTATCAAGTGCATATATAAATTTGTCATAAAAGACAGTAAGAAAATAGTTTTTTTATCTTTTAAATAAAACTGACTTTCTAGTTATTTCCGGCAACTCAATTTAAAGATAATAAACATTATTAATTAAATGTTTATGCCCTATTAGAGACATATGACATGAGAAATATTGCTTTATACCAAAAGATACAGCTTAGTTTAAAAAGTCTTTGAAATCAGTACTGGTGTTAAATTACTTATTTAATTCTTTTTTTTTAATGTATTACATTTATTGGGATGGTATTAAGAAAAATATGTATATAGGTTTCAATTCTATAATGCATCATCGGTATATAGCATATTGACCACTCAAAGTCATCTTCTGTTACCATATATTTGACCTCTTTCTCACTTTTCTACCTCCCCCAATTTACCTTTCCTCTTGTAATCACAGTACTGTCTGTGGCTTTTTTTTGTTTGTCGAACTTGTTCATGTTTTGCTTTCAATTTTATATCCCACATATGAGTGAAATCATATGGTTCTTAAATTTTCTATCTGATTTATTTAGCTTAGCATGATATCCTTAAAATCTATTCATGTTATCAAAGATGGTATTTCATCATTCCTTCTGCCTGAGTAGCATTCCTTTTTGTATATGTATTCCTTCTCTTTTATCCAGTCACTTAATGAAGGGCACTTCAGTTGTTTCTTTGGCCATTGTGAATGATGCTGTAATGAACATATGGGCACATATATATTTGGAAATAAATGTTTTCAAATTTTTTGTGTAGATAACCAGAAGAGGAGCTGCTGGGTCATATGGTAACTCTATTCCTAATTTTTGAGGAGCCTGCATACTGTTTTCCACAGTGACTACAAAATAGAAAAACTCATAGGCACAAACAACAATATGGCGGTTACCAGAGGGAAGGGGCCGAGGGTAGCAAAGGGTAAAGTAGGTCAAATATATGGTGATGGAAGAAAATTTGACTTTGGATGGTAGGCACACTAGAATACAGATTATGTATTATAGGATTATAAACCTAATTATATACAATATAATTATATATAATATATATAATTATATATAATATAATTAACCAGACTCCACTTCAAAATTACCATCCTAGAAGTGTGGGCTCTCAACCCCATGCAGGGATCCCCAACCCAAGGCACTAGAACCAGGAAGAGGAGCCCACATAGCTTCTGGCTGTGAAAATCAGTGGGGATTCAGTCTACCTAGTAGAAAAGGAATTCTACCCAAAACCCAGAAGCCATTTTCCGGGGTTGAGTACTTTTATTGTTATAGCACCAGCCCTGGGATTGTACTATTTGGTCATCCAACTCCTGGCAACATCGCCCTACCAAACTTGTGTCATTCAACAGAGATCTTTGGGGTGCTCTTTTTCTGTTGAAACTCTTGGCAGATACTCAGATACCAATTGTGCTGTGTAGCTTTGAGATGGGGGTCATTCTTCCCCACATAGCTTACACAGCCATTGCCCGCTCCGACCTTCATCTTGGCCTGTCCTTCCACTGCTGATTGCTCCGCTCTTCTGAGCATTGTACAGAAAGGGATCAGAGCCCTGCACAGAGATGATATGTCTAGAAGCTCTTTTCTAGAACTCAGATGGTTACTGGGTTGTGCAGTACAGCCAGGCAGAGGGACCACTTTTGCCCTCCCTGGATGCTCAGCTGCTAACCCTCCCCAAACAGGAGGCTCATTTGATTTGTCCTTCCCACAAGTTGTCTCAGTCCCTCAGGTAGATATGAGTGCAGACCTGAGATCTTTGAAGCATGGTTCCCTGGGAGGTTCTTTTCTGGGACTCAGATGGATGCTAAGTTTTCTGGTTCCAGTGCAAGGATGGCATTCTTATTGGCCTTATAAGATCAGCTGGTGCCATAGCAGAAGAGTCATTTGACCTGTCCCTCTAATTCCCAGAGGCCCCAAATTGATGATCTTGTTTTTGCAGAGGGGCTAGTTGATTTCATCCAATCTGAATCAGTAGTGTATTCCTTCTGGTGGGACTAAGGTTAGAGACTCAGGCCAAGACTGAGTAGTATGACTCTGGAATAGGGGCCACTTTACCCCATTGAGTGCTTGATTATGCAACAGATCTACTAAACCCTGGTAAGCATAAAACATCAAGTTTGCATCTTTTGGAAGTGTCTGAGGGTTCTGGCCAGCCTGGGACCACAATACAGTCTCTGTATAGAAAAAGGCTTTTGTGGGAAAACAGGCAAAGTCAGGAGGTAGTGATGTACAAATAACAGGAGGAAAGCTAAGGGTGGCTTGGAACCATTACTGTTCTCCCCCAGGCTCAGAGCTGACAATTGTACACAAGTTGGCCTCTCACATGCATACCCAGGCCCAATAGAGGCCACAAACAATGAATTGTATGGTAGCACTATCCGGTTAACCCAAGGCTGATCTAACCTGCACTGAAAACTAACTCAGGTGGACCCAGAACAAACACAGCCAGTGGAGGGTTTCAGAACACACCAAACTAACCACACAAGAGGCTCACCCAAAGGGAGATTACAGCAGGTGACAGACCTTGCTAGAAACAACTTCACCATGGAGGACAGGCCCTGCAGAGTGATTCATACACTGTGATTGAGATCTATATTTACAGTTAACACAAATGGGCAAAAATCATTTGAGACTCAACTGCAATTGGAGGTTGTACACAACCCAGAAAAGGAGCATTCATGAAGCACCTTGTCATTGTAATCAGGGACTCTGTGCTACTGAACCCCATAGGATACCTACTACACAAAACCACCATAACAAGTTCAAGAGTCACAGCAGACCTATCTAATACAGAATGACATATACAGGAAGGCAGACAAAATGGAGAGAGAAAGAAATGAGCTACAGCCTGGCCAGCATGTCTCAGTAGTTCAGCATTGGTTTATGAACCAGGGGGTCATGGTTTGGTTCCTGAGCATTGGTTTATGAACCAGGGATCATAGTTTGAACCTGGGTTGCTGGCTCAATCCCTAGTGAATAGCATGCAGGAGGCGGCTGATCAATGGTTTTCTCTCATCATTAATGTTTCTATCTCTCTCTTCCTCTCCCTTCATCTCTAAAAACAATAAAAATACATTAAAGAAGAAAATTTTAAAAAAAGAAATGTGCTCCAAAAAATAAAAATAAAAAAAGAGAAATTCCCAGGAAAATATTTAAAGGAAATTGAAGCAAATAAGATAAAAAATGCAGAGTTCAAAAATGGTTATAAGAGTGTTTAAGAATCTGATGTGAATAATGGGTTATCTTGGTGGGAACTTAAACAAAGACATAGCATGAAAAAATACATTAAAAATCAGGAATATCTGATATGAATAATAGACTGGAAGGTATTATCAGAAACAGGCTCAGATCAGGAATTTAAAGGAGAAGATAATAGAAAACACCCAAACAGAGCAGTAAAAAAAGAAAACAAACAAACAAACAAACAAATAAAAAAACAACAACACATATTTCTTCAAAATGAGGAAAGGCTAAGAGACCCTGGGGGAACATCAAGTATAACAATATCAGCATCATATGGCTTTGAGAAGAAGAAGAGAGTGCGCACAGGGTCAAGAACTTGTTTGAAAAAAATGATGGCTAAAATTTTATTTAACCAGCTGAAGGAAAAAAACACACAAGTCCAGTAAACACAGAGAGTCCCAAACAAGAGGAATCTAAAAAGGCCCACATCAAGACACTATCATAATTAAAATGACAAAGGTTAAAGATAAAGAGAAAATCTTAAAAGCAGCAAAAGAAAGACGGTTACCTACAAGAGAGTTCCCGTAAGGATTCCAACTGATTTCTTTCTTTTTAAAAAAAAATAATTTTTGTGAGTTTATTTGAACTACACTGTGGACAATTGTTGGGAAGCAGAATCTTAATGCACTCAATGTTCCAGAGAAGGTGGTTTTTCACCTATTAATATAAATTATCATCAAAGGTGGAGATGTAAATGGGCTACATGAAATCCATTGGTGACAGATTAGGAAGGTGAGAGAATACAAAAGGGGGGGAAATTCTGGGATTGAATAAAAAGCAAAACAAAAATAGACACATGATTCTTTTACATAGGTGGGTGCAGGATAGTTAACAGTCAACAATTAGCATGATAAAAATAACAAGGAGGGAATTTGTGCTTTCTGTCTTGTAGCCCTGGAGCCCTGGTACATTGGTGTTCCTTGATGGGTCTGGAAAAAGGGAAGTTACAAGTAAACCTGATATTCCAGCGTTATTTTATCCAGATGCAAAAAAGACAACATGCTCAGTTAAGATCAAAGTTGATCTTTATCAGGAAAGATACCAGCCTAGAACAAGACTATCCACCAAAGACTACTTTCAATTAAAAGTTTTTAACTTCAGACCATCCTTTGTGGGTACTTCAGGTCTCTGAGTCTGCAAGTCTGCCATGCAGGTGTTTTCTGAGTTAGTCAGGTTAGCATGTGGCCCCTTTCTGTCCACACCAGATATTTACATGAGTTCTGATTACATTCTTATCAGACTTCTCACCCTGCCTTTTATATTTTTAGCGCTACAGACATTATTTGTAAAGGTGACTCACTTCTTTATCTTCTTTCTCATCTTTTATTTTATTTATAATTATCTTGAATATTTCTTACTTTTCCATATGAACTAAGGGTCAGTAGTCAAATTTCAACTAAAAATACCTTTTAGTAATTAGTTAGAATTTCATTAAATCTGTACACTAATCTGAGTACAATTGCCATCTTTAAAATATTTCCAGTTAGCAAAATGATATATATATCTACATTTATCCTGAGTTTTTATGTCTAGTAACTTTTTAAAAAAAAAATTATTTATTGTTGAAAGTCTTACATATAATATTACATAAGTCTCTGTCCCCTCTCCCCCCTTAACCTCTCTGTGGCCACTCCCACCCCCCAGCACATGACCTAACCACCCTAGTGTCCATTGGTTATTCATATATGCATGCATACAAGTCCTTTGGTTGATTTCTCACCCCTTTCCCCACCTTCTCTCTGAGGTTTCACCATTTATTCAGTGCTTCTCTGTTTCTAGATCTATTTTTGTTCATCAGTTTGTTCATTATATTCCACAAATGAGTGAAATCATGTCATATTAAGCTTTCTTTGACTGGCTAATTTCGCTTAACATAATTCTCTCCAGATCCATCCATGCTATCACAAATGGTAAGAGTTCTTTCTTTTTTTACAGTAGTATAATATTTCATTGTGTAGATGTACCGTGGCTTTTTAATCCACTCATCTATTGATGGGCACTTAGGCTGTTTCCAATTCTTCACTATTGTAAATTATGCTGCTAGGAACATAAGGGTGCATAAGTCCTTTATGATTGGTGTTTCTGATTTCTTGGGATATATTCCTAAATGTGAGATTACTGCGTCAAATAAGACTTCCATTTTTAATTTTTTGTGGAAACTCCATAATGTTTTCCACAGTGGATACACCAGTCTGCAATCCCCATAGCAGTGTAAGAGGGTTCCTTTTTCTCACATCCTCACCAGCAGTTGTCATTTGTAGATTTATTGATGATAGCCATTCTGACATTTATGAGATAGTATCTAATTGTCATTTTGATTGATATCTTTCTTTTTTTAATATATTTTATTGATTTTTTTTTACAGAGAGGAAAGGAAAGGGATAGAGAGTTAGAAACATCAATGAGAGACATGGATCAGCTGTCTCCTGCACGCTTCCTACTGGGGATATGCCCACAACCAAGGTACATGCCCTTAACCAGAATCAAACCTTGGACCCTTTGGTCTGCAGGTTGACGCTCTATTCACTGAGCCAAACCGGTTTTTGGCTTGATTGATATCTTTCTGATGATTAGTGACTTTGAACATGTTTTGATATGCTCTTCACCTTCTTATGTCTTCTTTGAAAAGTGTCTATTTAAGTCCTTTGTGCATTTTTTATTGAATTATCTTCCTTTTTTTATAAATTTATTTTATTGATTTTTTTTTTTTTTACAGAGAGGAAGGAAGAGGGATAGAGAGTTAGAAATATCAATCAGTTGCCTCCTGCACACTCCCTACTGGGGATGTGCCCGCAACCAAGGTGCATGCCCTTGACTGGAATTGAACCTGGGACCTTTCAGTTCCCAGCTGCCACTGTCTGCTGAGCCAAACCAGTTAAGGTGGATTATCTTCCTTTTGTTAAGATGTATGAGTTCCCTATAAATTTTGGAGGTTCGGCCCTTCTTAGATATAAAGTTGGCAAATATGTTCTCTCATGCAGTGGAATTTCTTGTTGTTTTGTTGATGGTTTCTTTTGCTGTGTAGAAGCTTTTTATTTTGATGTAGTCCCATTTGCTTATTTTCTCCTTAGTTTCCACCACCCTAGGAGCTATACAAGTAAAGATATTGCTATGGCATATGTCTACTATTTTGCTATCTATGGATTCTTCTAAGATTTTTATGGTTTCCTGTCTTACATTTAAGTTTTTATCCATGTTGACTTTATTTTTGATTTATTATATAAGTTGGTGGCTTCTTTTCTTTTATTTCTTCTTTTTTTTTTTGCATGTATCTGTTGAATTTTCCCAACACCATTGCATACTCCTGCCTCCTTTGTCAAATATTAATTGAGCATAATGACTTGAGATGATTTCTGGGTTCTATGTTCTGTTCTATTGCTCTATATGTCTGTTCCTGTGCCAGTAACAGGCAATTTGGAAAACAGTAGTTTTGTAATATAACTTGATATCCAGTATTGTGATCCCCCTAAATATTTTTCTTCTTTCTCAGTATTGTTGTGTCTATCAGGGGTCTTCTTTGATTCCATATGAATTTTTGGAGAATTTGTTCTATGTCTTTGAAATATGCTGTTGGTATTTCAATGGAGATTGCATTAAATCTATAGATTGTTTTGGGTAGTATGAATATTTTAATAATGATGATTCTGCCAATACAGGAGCATGGTATATTCTTTCATTTGTTTATGACTCTATCTCTTCTTTCAATGTCCTGTAGTTTTCTGAGTACTGGTCTTTTACCTCCTTAGTTAATTTTATTTCTACGTAGCTTAAATTTTTGGGTGCAGTGGTAAGTGAGATTTTTTGTTTGTTTCTCTTTCTGTGAGTTGATTATTGGTATATAAAAATATAGATTTTGGGGTGTTAATTTTTTATCCTGTTACATTGCTGAGTTCATTTATTAAATCTAGTAGTTTTGATGGAGTCTTTAGGATGTTCTATATACAATACCATGTCATCTGCAAATAATGAGAGTTTTACTTCTTTTCAACTTGGATGCCTTTTATTTCTTCTTCTTGTCTGATCACAATGGTTACCACTTCCAGTACTATGTCAAATAAGATGGTGAGAGTGGGCATCCCTGTCATGTTCCTGTTCTTAGAGGAAATGGTTTAAGTTTTTGCCCATTGAGTATGATGTCGGCTGTCAGTTTATCATATAAGGCTTTATTATATTGAGGTATGATTCCTATATTCCCGCTTTGCTGAGAATTTTTATCAAGAAAGGATGTTGAATTTTTTCAAATGCTTTTTCTGCTTTAATTGATAGGGTTATATGATTTTTATCTCTCAATTATTTTGTGATGCATCACGTTTATTAGTTTGTGTATATTGTACCATTCTTGCATCCCCTGAAGAAACCAGTTTGTTGGAATAGAGTTGTTCATAGTATGTTTTTTATCTTTTGTATTTCTGTGGATTTTGTTATTATTTTGCTTCTCTCAGTTCTGATTTTGTTTATTTGGGTCTCCTCTCTTTACTTCTTGGTGAGCCTGAACAATCAGTTCTTCAATATTGTTTACCCTTTCAAAAAGACAGCTCTTGATTTTATTAATCTCTGTGTGTGTGTGTGTGTGTGTGTGTGTGTGTGTGTGTGTGTGTGTTTGGTCTCTAGGTCATTTATTTTCTACTCTGATATTTATTATTTTCTTCCTTCTGCTCACTCTGGGCTTTTCTTTTTGCTCTCTCTTTCTAATTCTTTTCATTGTAGACTTAGATAAGTTATTCTCAGTTTTCCTTATTTTTGGAGGTAGGCCTATAATGCTATGGATTTCCCTTTCAAGACTGTTTTAACTGTGTCCCATATATTTTGAATTGTTGTGTTTTCATTGTCATTTGTTTCCAGACTGTTTTTTTTATTTCATCTTTGATCTCTTTGGTAACCCATTCATTGTTTAATATCATGCTATTTAGCCTCCAAGTGTTTGAATTTTTATGATTATTTTTATTGTAGATTGTTTATAATATGCCATTATGATCTGAGAAGATGCTTGATATGATTTCATTCTTGAATTTGAAGAGGCTTGCTTGTGTTCCAATATGTGATCTATCTTTGAGAATGTTCCATATGCACTTGAGGAGAATGTCTATTTCTATAGCTTTGGGGTGAAATTTTCTGAAGATGTCAATCAAGTCCACCTGATCTTGTAAGTCATTTAGTATTGATGTTTCTTTGCTGTTTTATTTTTTGTTGTTATTGTTGTTGTTGTTTTTTGTTTTTGTTTTTTTTTTTGGTCTAGAGGACTTATCAAGTGATATCAATGAGCTATTAAAATCCCCTACCATGAGTGTATTTCTATCTATCTCTCCTTGATATCTTACAGAAGTTGTTTATGTATTTGGCTACTCCTGCATTAAGTGTATATATATTTACCAGAATTATATTCTCGTTGCATCGATCCCTTTAGTGTTATTAAGTGGCCTTCCTTAGCTATTGTTACAGTCTTCACTTTGAGGTCTATTTTGTCAGATATAACTATTGCTTTCTCAGTTGTTGTTGTTGTTTTTTTAATCTCAATTTGCCTGAAAAAATATTTTTTTCTATCCTTTCATTTTCACTTTGTATGAGTCCCTTGTTCTGAGATGGGTCTCTTGTAGACAGCATATATGTGCATCATGTTTTCTTATCCATTAAGCCATACTACATCTTTTTTTAAATGTTCTTCATTAATTAAGGTATTACATGTGTCCTTATTCCCCCATTACCTCCCAATCCCCTCATCCATGCCCTTACATCCCTGTTATCTGTGTCCATTGGTTAGGTTTACATGCATGCATACAAGTCCTTTGGTTGATCTTTCCCTCTTACCTCTGAGGTTTAATGGCCTGATTGATGTTTCTCTGTCTCTGGATCTGTTTTTGTTTATCAGTTTATGTTGTTCATTATTTTCCATAAATGAGTGAGATCATGTGATATTTTTCTTTCTCTGCCTGGCTTATTTCACTTAGCATAATGTTCTCCAGTAGTCTATGTCTTTTGATTGGAGCATTTTGTACATTTATTTTTTAAGGTTATCATTAATAGGTTTTTTGTAGCCATTTTTATTCTTTATGCCTGTGTTCTTTCTTCTCTTTCTATTTATTTTCTTTACCAGAATCCCATTAGCATTTCTTCATTGCTGACTCAGTAGTGATAAACTCCCTTAGCCTTTTTTTTTTTTTTTTTGGTCTGAGAAGCTCCTTATTCCCCCTTTCATTTTGAATGATAGCCTCGTTGGATAAAATATTTTTGTACTTAGTCCCTTGCTCTGTATCACTTTGTATATTTCATTCTATTTCCTTTCGGCCTCATATGTTTCTGTTGATAAATCATTTGATAATCTAATAGGAGATTCTTTTTAGGTTGCTCTCTGTCTCTCTCTTGCAGCCTTTTAAATTCTCTATTTGTCATTAACATTTGCCATTGTAATTATGATGTCTAAGTGTGGATCTTTTGGGGTTCATCTTTTTTGGCACTTTGTGTGACATTTTCTTCCCCAAATCAGGGAAGTTTTCTGTCATAATTTCTTCAAATAGGTTTTATAATTCTTGCTCCTCTTATTGTCCTTCTGCCACCCCTATTATACAAATGTTACTTTGTCTCATGTGTTCTAAATATCCCTTTGGCTCTCCTCCTGCTTTTTTATTTTTTCATTCATAATTGAAAGTAAGATCAGGAAAAAAAAGCTAAGGTAGTCGAGTACTACAAAACCAGCAATACAAACAAAAATGTTAAAGAAACTTTTATAAAAAGTAAAAATAAAAACAGAGGGAAAAACACAGAGATAAAGGATAAAAGTGGCAATAATCAAGTACCTATCAATAATAACCTTACACATAAATGGACTAAATTCTCCAGTTAAAGGACATAGGGTAGCTGAGTGTATTTAAAAACATGACCCATACATATACTGTTTACAAGAGACCCACCTCAGAGCAAAGGACTCACACAGACAGATAGAAGGGATAGAAAAAAGAAAAAATTTTTCAGGCAATGGAAATTAAATAAGAGTTGGGGAGAAATATTTATGTCTAAAAATATCGACCTCAAAGGGAAGACCATAAGAAGATATAAAGGTCACTTAATGATACTACAGGGATGAATATAACAAGAGGCTATAACTCTGGTAAACATATATGCACCCAATATAGGAGCATCTATATATGTATCAAGGGACAGATGGACAGTAATACAATCAAAGTAGAAGATGTTAATACCTACTGACATTACTGGATAAACATTCTAGACAAAAAATCAATAAGAAAAGAACAATCCTAAATGACACTCTAGAACAGATGGAATTGACATATTCAGAACATTCCAACCCAAAGATACAGAATACACATTCTTCTCTAGTGCACATGGGACATTTTCAAATATAAAGCATGTTAAGACACAAGATAAATTCAAGAAGATTTAAATCATATCAAGCATCTTAGACCATAATGGCATGAAAATAAAAATGAGCTGCAATAAAAACACTCAAAAACAATAAAAAAAACATGGAGGTTAATAGGATGCTATTAAACAGATTGGGTTACCAAAGAGATCACAAAAGAAATGAAAAACATCCTGGAAACAAATGAAAAAGAACACAATTCAATATCAATGGGACACAATGAAAGCCTTCCTGAGTGGGAAGTTCATAGTACTACAGGCCTACTTTAAAATAACAAGAAAAACTGGTAATAAGTTAGCTAACCCTACAACTTAAAGAATTAGAAAGAGAACATCAAGAAAAGACCAGGTAAGTAAAATTAAGGAAATAATAAAGATCAGATGGGAAATAAATGAGATACATGCACACACACACACACACACACACACACACACACGCACGCACGCATGCACACTACAAAACCAAAAAAAGGAGAATCCAAGATGGCGGCATAGGTAAACACGTACACTGCTGCCTCGCACAACAATTTCAAAACTACAACTAAAAGACAGAATAGACATCATCCAGAACCACAGGAAAGCTGGCCAAGTGTAAGTTCTACAGCTAGAAGGAAAGAGAGGGGCTCACAGAAACCCAAAGGAGCTGCAAAAAGCCAAGGTACGGAGACGTGCACTGAGAGAGCGGGTGCTGGAGTACCTGGCTGGCTTTCTCTGGCGGGAGGGAAACGGAGATTCCCAACGGCATTGAACCCCTTATCTTACGACACTAAACCCCAGATCCAGCCGAAACTCACACAGGGGGAGTTTGGACTGTGAAAAGGGAGAGGTGCATGGAAATTTAGGGGAGTCGCAGAAGATCAGGTCCGCTCTCGCACGCGCACGGTGCTGCGGGGAGGACAGATTGCTGATTGTGCCACTGGCTTTTGCGAGTGGGCGGGAGACAGACCCTCCGAACTGTGCCACTTCTGAGTCCACTAGGCTCCTGTTTCGGGCAAAACCCTGGGGACCTAGACTCCTGTGGTCCTGGAGCGCAGGGGAGCTGGAAAGGCAGCAGTCTAGAGGTAGCGCGCACAAGGGTCGTTCCAGGGATTACCCAGTCAGGTGAGACTCAGGGGCCGTGGAGGGCGGGGCCAACTGGAAGGCAAGGCGGTCCCTTAAGCCCTGAGACTCCACCCATCCCAAGCTCAATAGAGGCTTCTGTGGTTTTGTGTCTGGTATCATAAGGCTGAATTCAACACATAAGTTCTCCGGGCATAGTGAAAATGCTGAGACAAGGGAAGGGATCACAAACAAAAGAAATGGAGGGGAAAAAAAACGACTGGATATAGAGTTCAAAACCACACTTATAAGGTTTTTCAAGAATATACTAGAAAAGTTGGATAAATTTAGTGAGACCCAAGAGGAGATGAAAAAGGACTAACTAGAGATGGAAAAGGTTCAACTAAAGATGATAAAGGACCAAATAGAAATTAAACATACACGGACTGAAATAAAAAATATTATACAGAGTCCTAACAGCAGACTAGAGAAAGGCAAGAATCAAGTAAAAAATTTGAAATATAAAGAAGCAGACAACATTCAACTGGAAAAGCAAGAAGAGAAAAGAATCCAAAAATGTGAACATAATGTAAGGAGACTCTGGGACAGCTTTAAGCGTACCAACATCAGAATTGTGGGGGTGCCAGAAGAAGAGAGAGAGAAAGATACTGAAAACCTATTTAAAGAAATAATGACTGAAAACTTCCCACATCTGGTAAAAGAAATAGACTTACAAGTCCAGGAAGCACACAGAACCCCATATAAAAGGAATCCAAAGAGGACCACACCAAGACACATCATAATTAAAATGCCAAGAGCAAAAGAGAAAGAGAGAATATTGAAAGCAGCAAGAGAAAAACAGTTTATTATCTAAAAGGGAGCACCCATACGACTGTCAGCTGATTTCTCAACAGAAACGATGCAGGCCAGACGGGAGTGGCAAGAAATATTCAACGTGATGAATAGCAAGAACCTACAACCAAGAATAATCTATCCAGCAAAGCTAACATTCAGAATTGAAGGGCAGATAAAGAGCTTCACAGATAAGAAAAAGCTAAAGGTGTTCATCTACTCCAAAGCAGTATTATATGAAATGCTGAAAGGTACTCTTTTGGAAGAGGAAGAAGAAAAAGGTAAAAGCCAAAAAATTAGGAATAACAAATACATATCTATCAACAAGTGAATCTAAAAATTAAGTGAATTAAAAATTTGATCAACAGAATAAACTGGTGAATATAATAGAATCAGGAGCACAGAAAGGGAGTGGACTGATAATTCTCAGGGGGGAAGGGGTGAGGGGTTTACAGGGAGAGACTGGACAAAAAGCTTACACCTATGGATGAGATCAATGGGAGGGAGCTAAGGGCAGAGGGATGGGTGGGAGCTGGGTGGAGGGCTTCTAAGGAGGGGAAAAAAGAGAAACAAATGTAATAATCTGAATAATAAAGATTTAATTTAAAAAAAGAGCTGGTTCTCAGAAAGAATAAACAAGACTGATGAACACTCTCCAAGAAACAAAGAGAGAGGACTCAAATAAGCAAATCAGAAATGAAAGAGTTTAAGTTACAACTGACCCCACAGAAATGCAAAGGATTATAAAATAATAATAATAATAATAATATATAAAATAATAAAATAACTCTAGTCCAACAAACCAAACAACCTTGACCAAATGTACATCTTTCTAGAAAACACAATTTTCCAAAACTGAATCAGGAAAAATCAGAAAAAGAAAACCTGAGTTGGCCTATTAACTACTGATGAAATTGGAGATTAAAAAATAAATAAATAACTCCAAGAAAACAAAGGCCCTTGTATGAATGGCTTACAGGGGAGTT
Source organism: Lasiurus cinereus (assembly GCA_011751065.1). Taxonomy (NCBI): domain Eukaryota; kingdom Metazoa; phylum Chordata; class Mammalia; order Chiroptera; family Vespertilionidae; genus Lasiurus; species Lasiurus cinereus. The sequence goes on from JAAGEH010000049.1 coordinate 1,934,806, forward strand.
TTAAAGAACTAACAACTATATGCCTCAAAATATTCCAAAAATTTCAAGAGAAAGGAAGACTTCCAAACTCTTTCTATGAGGCCACCAACATCTTAATTTCTAAGCCAGATAAAAACATGAAAAAGAAAGAGAATTAGAAGCTAATATCCCTGATGAATATAGACGATGAATTCTTTTTTTTCCTTTTTCTTTTTTATTGTGTTATATGTATACATATCTCTCCATTGCCCACCCCCTCCCAAACTCCCAGTGTCTGTGTTCATTGGTTATGCTTATATGCATGCATAAAGTCCTTTGGTTGATCTCTTATCTACCCACCTCTTCTTAAACTTCTGCTGTAATCTGACAGTCTGTTTCATGCTTTACTGCTTCTGTTTCTATCTTTTGTTCATCAGTTTATAATGTTCTTTATTATCCACAAATGAGTGAGATCATGTGGTGTTTCTCCTTCATTGACTGGCTTATTTCTCTGAGCATAAGGCTCTCCAGTTCCATCCAGGTTGCTGCAAATGGTAAGAATTTCTTCTTTTTAATGGCAGCAGAGAATTCCATTGTGTAGATGTATCATAGTTTTCTGATCCACTCATCTGCTAACGGGCACCTAGGCTGTTTCCAAATTGTAGCTATTGTAAATCGTGCTGCTATGAACATAGGGGTGCATAAATCCTTTCTGATTGGTGTTTGTAATTTTTTAGGATATATTTCTAAGAGTGGGATTGCTGGGTCAAATGGGAGTTCCGTTTTTTGAGGAAACTCCATACTGTTCTCCACAGTGGCTGCACCAGTCTGCATTCACACCGAAAGTGCACAAGGGTTCCTTTTTCTCCACATCCTCGCCAACACTTGTTTGTTGATTTGTTGATGATTGCCATTCTGACAGGTGTGAGATGGTATTGCATTATTGTTTTGATTTGCATCTCTTGGATAATTAGTGACTTTGAACATATTTTCATGTGTCTCTTGGCCTTCCTTCTGTCATCTTTCAAAAAGGTTCTATTTAGGTCCATTGCCCTTTTTTTTTATTGGATCATTTATCTTCCTTTTATTAAGTTGTATAAGTTGGCTGTAGATGTTAAAGATTAAACCTTTATCAATGACAACATTTTCAAATATGTTCTTGTTGTTTTGTTGATGGTTTCTTTTACTGTGCAAAAGATTTTTATTTTGATGTAGTCCCATTTGTTTATTTTTCTTTAGCTTCCATTGCCCTTGGAGCAGTATCAGTGAAGAGGTTCTTTCGGCATATGTCTGAGATTGTGCTGCCTGTGGAATCTTCTAGTATTTTTATGGATTCCCATCTAATGTTTAAGTCCTGTATTTATTTTGAGTTTATTTTTGTATTTGGTGTAAGTTGGTGATCCAGTTTCATTTTTTTGCATGTATCTGTCCAATTTTCCCAACACCATTTATTGAAGAGGCCATCTTGGCTCTATTGTATGTTCATGCCTCCTTTGTCAAATATTAATTGAGCATAGTGGTTTGGGTATATATCTGGAATCTCTATTCTATTCCATTACAAATCAGATCCAGTAATACATAAAAAAATATATATATATATATATCATGCACCAAGACCAAGTAGGATTTATTCCACTGATGCAAGGCTGGTACAATATCCTCAAATCAATAAATGTGATACAACACATAAACAGATTGCAAGACAAAAGTCACATGATCGTATCAATTGATGAGGCAAAAGCACTCGCCAACTCCTTCCCCTCCAGCTTTTTAGACTAAAGACTCTCAGCAAAGTGGAAGTAGAAGGAACAAACCTCAACATAATAAAAGCATTATATGACAAACGTACAGCCAACATTATAATCAATGGGGAAAAACTAAAACATTTTCCCCTAAGAGCAGGAACAAGACAGGAATGTTCACTTTCACCACTCCTGTTTGACATAATACTGAAGTATAAGCCATAATGATCAGACAAGAAGAAATAAAAGGCATCCAAATTGGAAAGGTATGAATAAAACTATCATTATTTGCAGATATGATACCATGCATAGAAAACCCTAAATACTCCATAAAAAAACTACTAAATTTAATAAATAAATTTGTCATTATAGCAGGACTCAAAAAAATAATGTACAGAAGCCAATGGCATTTTTACACTCCCATAGTGAAATCTGAGAAAGAGAAACAATTAAAAATGCAATTCCATTTACCATGGCAACAAAAATATGATGCTTAGAAATAAACTGAACTAAGGAAGTAAAAGGCATGTAATCAGAAAATTACAGGTTGTTAAAAAAAGAGACAGAGGAATATATAAACAAGTGGAAGAGTATACCATGATCATTGCTTGGTAGAATCAACATCATTAAAATTTCAATACTACCAAAAGCGATATGTGGATTCAATGCAATTCCTATTAAAATATCAATGGAACATTTCACAAACCTAGAAAAACTCTCCAAAAATTTGAATTGAAAAAAAAAAAAAACCTGAATAGCTGCAGCAATTTTGAGAAAGAACTAAGTTGCTATACTACAAAGCCACTAAACTCAAAGCAGCCTGGTACTAGCACAAGAACAGGCATATCCTATATAATAAAAGGGTAATATGCAAATTGACCAAACAGGGGAACAACATATCACTATGATGCATCTGCAATAGCATGAGTGGAACTGGAGAGCATTATGCCAAGCGAAATGAGCCAGTCAGAGAAATATAAGTATCATATGATCTCACTCAACTATGAAATCTAATGAACATAAACTGATGAACAAAATAGATCCTGAGGCATAAAAACAGACTGTCGAATCTCAGAGGGAAGGTAGGGGTGTGGGCCGGTGGGAAGAGATCGACCAATGAACTTATATGCATATATGCATAAGCCATGGGCACAGACAACAGGGTGGCGAAGGCCTCTGGGTGGGGGAAGGCTGATAGAGGTCAATGGGGGGAGGGGGAGGGAAGGGGCTATATGTGATACTTTCAACAATAACTATTTAAACAAACAAAAATAACAAACAAAAAATGTAATCCCTCACTTAAAATTAAGGTGCTTTTCCTTCTGAAATGCGTACATCCAAATTATGAGTAATCTTACTATACAAAATTAGCATTGCACATTATTATTGCATTGAGAATTTTCATTCTGAAGACTGCTACTCAAGAAGGGAATTTTCTTGACCTTTTGGAATTTCTTGTCATTAACACATGGTGAATCTACCTCTATGAACCTTTAACATTCCACCTCATCCAGCTCCCATAATGCATACCAATAGCCAAAGTGAAAGCGAATTTATTTAGTCATTGCTTCTGATCTGAGTGTATTTTTCAGTTTCAATTTAAAATAACCAAAGCTGCAACATTCTTTGAAGTGAAAGTAATTCTGAAATGGACTTAGAAAAATAAATTTCATTTTGAAATTCAAAAGAAAAAAGAGCACTGCCAGTTACAGATCTTTATTAATAATCAAGGCTTAAAACACTGTGTTTGTATTTTGATATTTTTCAGGGACTTCCACAGAGATCCTCATTTAGGAAGATGCCATAGGAAGAGGCTAGTGTGAATTCTCAAAATGCCTGGGGAAAATGTATCCTGTTATGGTGCTTTTATTCTTTGTGATTTATCAATTCAGCCTGACTAAATACTTTATTAATTCAGAGGAAATCATGACTTTTATATCTTTTACTTCTCAGGCCAAATACTTCATCAATCATCACATGCATTTCAACAATTGAGGCATACATTAAAATACATGACATGCTTCCCATTAATCTACACATTGTAGCCCACTGTGAAGTTCGCTGATGGAATTTCACATTTTATAGACTCTTCTTTGAATGTTGATTATTTGTTTCAATGTTGTTAGCAAAGAACTTGCCTTCTTGGGTGATGTATTGCCCATTAAAAGTGACTTGTTAGAGTGATAGGGATGTGTTTTGATTTAAAAATTGAGTTTATAATTGTACACTACAATAATCACAAATTTTCTGAGTTGCAAGGGCCTTTAGCTCCTATGCATTTATGTTGTATAAGAATTTTTTTCCTATTCTTAGACCTTAAAATGCTACAAAACCTCTTAAAGACCAAATGAATATTATTTACAGATCCTTTAGAACACATTTTCTCCTTTTTAAAAATATATGTTAAATTTTATCAACCTATGCTCAATTAAGTAATCCACAGAAACTGGAAATCACAAAGAACAAAACTCATAATAAAATCCTCAGAATAGGCTCTCAAAGATTCTAGGTGCTAGATTGTACCATCACTGATGTTATGTGTTCTCTTCAATATATTGCCAGTAAATTTATGAACTACAAAACAAAACAATTGGACACCCCTCTCACAATCCTGGACTGCTGGCTACCAAACTGCTCGCCTGCCTGCCTTCCTGATAGCCCCTAACTGCTTCTGCCTTCCAGCCTGATCACCTCCCCTGCCAGCCTGATTGATGCATAACTGCCTCCCTGCCAACATGTTTGCCCCTAGCTGTCCTCCCATGCAGATCTGGTCACCCCTAACTGCTCTCCCCTGCAGGTCTGAGTTTCTGACTCATCTCTCAGTGGCACAAAGTTTGAAGAAGGAGAGAATAACATATGGCTAAGGGGAGATCAGGGATTGCCTCGGGTGCCTGAAGCAAAGGAGACTATTCAGAAGTGCTGAAATCCAATGATTCCAAATGGTATTCTGAAGAGTATAAATCAGATGCCTATTGATGAGGGGTTGCTGCTGTAACCCTAAGACTAGACTCCAGCTAAGCTGATATTTATTCTCCACAAGGATTTCTACTACAGTACTTGTCAGGATTCCCGTCAAGCTCTGCAAGCCTATTTCTCAGCAGCCACTTAACTCTTCCTGGGTACTTACAGTAAACTTCAGGTGGTCTCCTCAAGAAGATGAAGGTACTGCACCCACCACTGTGGACATGCTAGATTGCAAGGGTAATGTTCACAATTAGACTTGCACCTCTAGTTAGGGTACCAAAGATAAGATGAAGACCATTCTTTGTGTTTTCCATTCATACTAGTAGCCATTTCCACCAATACTTTAGCAATATAAGGAGCAAATCTAGAATTTGTCATCTAATTCTCTCTTGTTCTTTTCTTAAAAGCTTCACCCAAGAATGTTTTACTAATTTTAGTGAGAGGGAAAGAAAGGAAGAGAGAAAAAAAGAGAGAGAGGGAAAGAAGAAAGTGGGAGAGAGAAACACAATGAGAGAAACATTGATCAGTTGTCTCATATACACATCCCCATAAGTGAATCTGCTTGATCAAGCCAAGGAGGATATCTCTGCATGCATTGCTTTTATTGCATAATATGGGCAGTGGTTTCTACCAATATTATCCATAATGGGAAAGAAGTTCCCAATTAAAAGGTGCGGCTACATAATAAAATCCTGAATGAATGAAAAAATATTCATTCATTCATTTATGCTTCTTCCACTGTTCCTTTGACATACAAATAACATTGTGACTCTCCAATGCTTAATAAGTTTCATAATTAGGTTTAGTTCTATTACCTGGCATTTAATTTTCTTCCTGTCATAACCCTGTTTATCTGTCCACTTTGTCTCCCCACATACTTTCAAATTGCAAATTCCAGAATCAAAAAATAATTTTACAGCTTAATATTGAGGTGGTCTTACTTCTAGGCTTTTGGAAGGGGAAGAGTACATTTCATTTCTGTTTTCACAAAAGAATTCAAAGACAAATATTCTGGAAACCTCTGCCATGACAGTCATTCTAATTTATCAAGAAAAATGCTTCTCCATGTACAATGCCTTTTTTTCCTATTTTGTTTGTTATTTTATTAATTAGACTCCACATATAGGTGAGATCATATGGTATTTGTCTTTTGCTGACTGACATTTTACTTAGCATAATAATCTCCAGGTCCATCCATAATGTCACAAAAGGTATGAGTTTCTTTTTTATGGCTGTGTGGTACATTGTGTAAATGTCTCATGGTTGTTTATTTTTCTTTTTTTTTTTTGTCTGTCTGTTGTTGGATATCTGTTTTTATCTTTTGATTATTATAAATAATGCTTCTATGAACAAGAGGTTGCATATATTCTTTAAAATTGTTTTTGGATTCTTAGGGTATATTTCTAGAACTGGGATCAGTGAGTTAAAAGGCAGTTTCATTTTTACTTTTAAAGGAAATTACACTGTTTTTCATAGCTGTTGCATCAGTAAGCATTCCCACTAACAGTGCATAAGGTTCCCTTTTCTCCACATTCTGGCCAGCACTTGTCTCTTGATTTATTGATACTAGCTGCTGGTGTGCATGATTTAATATCCTATTGTGATTTTAATTTGCATCTCACTGATAATCAGTCACTTTGAGCATTTTTTTTCATACATATTGGACATCTCTATGTCTTCTTTGGATAAGTATCTATTCAGTTTCTTTGCTCATTTTTAAATTGAATTATTTATATTTCTGGTATTGAGTTGTATAAGTTCTTTTTATATTTTGGAGATTAACCCTTTATTATATGTATCATTGGGAAATATGTTTTCTCATACAGTAGGCTCTTCTTTTTCACTTTGTTAATGGTTTTTAGTTTTGCTGGGACAGACTGACTGTTTTTAGATGGGAGGTGCAAGGCGGGGAAACAATAAAATAAGGTGGAGAGCTTAGCCAGGGAGCATATACGCTTAACCAAGAGACACAGAAAACAGTGTAGTGATGGTCAGAGTAAAAGGGAAGCAGGGGCTATGTGGAGGTGGGCAGAGGGTTGAAGGACATCTGTAATGGTGTCAAAAATAAAAATAAAGTAAAAAAGAGAATATGATTAAATACATTACCTGGAACTTGAATCCTTTACTCTAAAGGCTCTCAGAGGCTATTTTTGTTCTTTGTATCAGGAGTAATATTACTTCTCTGAAGAATTGACTGGCTTCTAATTTGTAGGCACTTTGAGGTATGTAAAAGAAACATGCTTACCTCTCATATAGACCAGAGCAAAATCATTGACCCATATGTAATAAAAGAATAAGAATTCATGGTTAAATGGAAATGTATTAGACTTTTCCTTAGGTTTTATTATTTTTATCTTTTTTTATCTGTTTGCCTCTACTTTCTCTTCTACTTCATAGTACTTTTATTCTATGTATTCAAAATACATCAAATAATTGAGAAAAAGCATGCATTACTATTGAACACAATAAAAAATATACAGTAAAAAAGATAGATGCTTCTGAAAAGATTATCTCTAGCTCATATAACCAAAACGAGTTAATTTTTCCTCAAATGGTTTAAAACCAACCACTGTTTAAACTTTACTTCACCTTAAATGGCATTTTAAGTTCACCATTAGATTACAGAATTGATTATATTTTATAATAAATGTGCTCAATAAAAATATTGGTCAATGATGTTTTTACCTTGAAGTGATATTTTTAATATTTTGCTGATCACATCAATTTTTATTTTAAGAATATCAGTTAAATCTTTATATGTTATAAACTGGTACAAAATTTAATAAATATGAACCCAGAAATGACTGGAGGTACTTCCCAAAGCAGTAAAACGATGGCATCAGCAGACTGTTTCCTGCCTAGAGAAAGTCCAGTGTAGCAAGAGCATGATAAGGTCAAAGTGAAAATGAGGACTTCATTAATTTAGAAAAAGATAAGAACAAAGCAGACATGTTGAAAATCACGAGGATTAACATCAATTTCTAGATTCTTAGTAAAATTAATTCAAAAAAGCACTAGATATGAGACATGATGGTATCGAGTATTATTTTTAGTTTCGATAGAGCATTCCAAATTTGGGGCTGAATGAGCAAAGATATTTAGAATTAGAATAAATTTTTGAATTCTAATTACTATCATTCATTCTGAGCTATTTAATTTTCAACCACACATAAGGAACTTAGAAAAGTTCTGGTGTGTGCATCCTACACTTCCTAGATTCATTAATTGCTCATTGTTCTGTCATCTCAGAATTCTGGTCTACCTCTATTATTTCTCCTGCTTTGTAACATCGTTGTTGAAATGCTGACCCAGTCATATTTTTTAGTAATTTCTTCTCTAAATGTAGATAGTTATACTGAATTAATAGAGCTTGTGTGAGATCAATTTTGATGCCCTATATAAAGCACTCAGCACACTGCCTTGCACAATTAGAAGCCCATCATTCTGTCTCTATCAGTTTACTTCCTACTTGTTCTTTTATGAAGGTATTAGAGGCTCAATGCATGACATTTGTGCACTGAGGGGTGGTCCCTCAGACTGGCCAGTGCCCTCTCACAGTCTGGGACGACTTAGGGGTTGTCCATCTGCCAGCTTCAGGCCTAAACCAGCAAGCAGACATCTCTCTTGCAGTCCAGGGTTCTTACAGTCCAGGAACCTTTGCTCCTTATCACCTGTCTGCAGCAAAGGTGGGAGAGGCTCCTGCCACCACCACTATGTTGGCCAGCTGTGAGCCTGGCTTCTTGCTGAGCAGTGCACCCCCTCTAGGAGCTCACTAACCATCAAAGGAGCTCCTGCAGTGAGAGTCTGCCCCCTGGTGGTCAGTGCATGTCATAGTGACCAGTCATTCTGCTGTTAAATTGATTTGCATATTAGGGTTTTATTATATAGGATCCCCTTATTATAGATACAAAGTCATAAGGAGTCCTCTGTCCATTGCAGGAATATAAACAGTGTTTTGCTGATTAAAGGAATTTCAGTTTGTACCAATGCCCAAATTTTATAAATAAAAATTCTGTGGCCAACACTTATAAACTGACATGTCTAAAATAACTTAACAAGTCAATGGAAAAACAAAATCCTAGATATAAGTTAATTGATTTAAACAATAAATGATATGCATATCACTTCTTGTCTCAGCAACATTCTTTTTAGCATAGCACTTATCAAGAATCACTGGTTACCTTAGAAATACATAGATCCTAGGAAGTGATGAAGTCTTTATTTCCTGCCCATCATTGGTTGACTGGTTTGGATTTTTTTTCAACTATTCTTACCTCAGTCACCATGCTAGTGTGAAAAATAATGAGTCGTTGTATTTTGTAGAAAGGAGCAAAATTATCTTGTTTTGAGCAATTAAATATGTGTCCCTTTTTATACTTCTTTTAATACTATATTTTTATTTATTTCAGAGAGGGAGAGAGACATAAAAACATCAATGATGATAATCATTGATCAGCTGCCTCCTGCATGCCCCATACTGGGGATTGAGCGCACAACCTGGGCATGTGCCCTATCAGGGAATTAAACCCAGAACTCCGGGTTCATAGGTTGACACTCAACAACTGCCAGCCAGGCTCTTTTTATACTTTTCAACTAATAACCAAGGCCATGTTTATATAATTACTCTTACCTTCCTTCAATTATATTATTTAAACATCTTAGAATTTCAATCTCTCCATTAGCACATGCTCCATTGTTGGTCATGTCCTCCTTCCCACATATGCTTTAATAGGCTGAGATTTTTCTGTCATTAGAGAAAGGTTGGAATAATTAAGGCTGAGTTGCAAAGTATCTATAATAATAAAAGCATAATATGTTAATTAGACTGGACATCCTTCTGTACATCCTTCCAGATGATCTTCTAGGCAAAGCCAGGGTGTGAGGGAAGCTTGGGTTCTGGGTGCCACAGGGCAGCCGAGGGAAGGAAGGCTTATTGTTGTAGGAATTTCATGCATTGTGCCTCTAGTTATCTAAATAATATTCAAACAACTCATGTAAAGTTACTTCTTTCCAGCATATGTCTGTTGCTTCTGTTCTCCATGCCATAGAGTCCAGCACTCGGTTGTGCAAAAGAGATAATACAATAAATATTTCTGTATGTAATTTTATCCTGGATATTTGTTTCTTTTCCATTATGAAAAAAGAAAAGGGAAAATATTCACAATTAACTTTAGAGTAATGGGGTAATTTTATAAAGCTAGAAATAAAATATTGATTTTAATAGTAAATAAATGAAAGATATATAGATATAGCCACATCATTCCTATCAAAGGTGTTGAAATTCTTCATTGTAGAGTGATCTTGTCAATTCTATCTTTTTTATGGGCAAGTATTCACTTGTGGAAATGTACCTATCCACTCATTTCCTGATGAACGCTTGGTCTGCTTCCAAATCTTGGCTATTATAAATGACCCTGCAATGAACATAGAGGTGCTTATTTTCTTTTAATTCTAAACAAATTGGGTTTTGTGTGTTTTGTTGTTCTTTGAAATTAAAAAATATAAGTTCACTTTCACATTAGCTCAAAGCAGGGTTCTCTCAGGTTGGTTATTTATCTCAAATCTTCCTAAAGAACAAAATCAGTTGGATTTAATATTTTTCATAATTAAAACAATTTGCAAGAAAGTAAATAAAATTAACTATAGCAAAGTCATTTCAATAGACGCAACATAAAGAAAGATGTTTATTTTAACTTGTCATATCTCCTTCAAAGGGACCCAAATCTTTCCTGTGAGCAAGAAGTCAAGGCATTTTCTTCTACCGCAACACATTGAATGGCTGGGTGTTTCCCTCAATATAGTATTTGAAAGCAATGCATTTTGCCCTAAAATCTTCTCTAATATAACCATGAAATAATAAAGCAATGAATATGAACTGTGATGACCACAAAATGACAAATCAAAGACATAGGATATGTGGACTATTTTTGAAGTGAACTGAATTTTCTTAAGTGTTTTATTTACTTAATTTTTTTTATGTTCCTGAGAGGCAGAGATTCCTGTAAAGTGATGACCAGAGACCCTCTATAGAAACCCTAAGTTACAGTCAAGCACACATGTGCTAGGCATTGTCTAAACCTCTTATGACTCTAATTATGAAAAGAGTCAAATTGAATGAGTTTGATAGAGGGCATTTCTCAATTGTAGCTTCCTATTTAAAAAGAAAGAAGAGAAAAAAGATCAATTGGATTATTGCTGAAGAAGTGCTCTTAAAAATATGCACATAAATATATTGTTTTCTATATACTTATTACATGAATTAGTAAAGATAAATATTTTAAAAAGATAAGATAAATACAATGAAAAAGGTTCTAAGAACAAGTTCAACAAGTTTGGTTTTCTATGTTATTTTTTATGTATTATACTGTTTTGGGTCTTATATTTAGGTCTTTGATTCATTTTGAATTTATTTATCTTTCCTCTTTTTAAAATTGTAAAACTCTATAACACATCATCTCCATACTGCATCGTACTCTCACCACCCAAAGTCAAGACTCTTTCTGCCACTCTGGCAAACATCATAATATTGTCTGTGGCTTTCTTTTTTATTTATTTTTTCTCAATCATTTAATCTTTTCCACTAAGCCCCTCCAGAGACCCTCCACTCTGACAGCTGCCAGTCTGTTCTCTATGTGTGGGTTTCTATTTTATTTTCTAAGACATTTTATTAGATTTGCATATGAATGGAATAACATAGTACCTATGTTTTCATGTCTGGATTGTTTCACTTACATTAATGCTCTCCAATTCCATCCAAGCTTCTACATAGAATAAGATTTTCTTCTTTTTTAATGGCTGAGTAGTATTCATTTGTGTAAATGCACCAAGATGTTTTTATCCACTCACCTATTGATGGACCTAGGCTTCTTCCAAAGCTTAGCTATTGAAAATCAAGCTGCAATGTACATAGAGGCACATATGTCCTTTCAAATTAGTGTTTTGCATTGGTTAAATTCCCAGAAATGAAATTACTAAGGGTATAAGGCAGTTACATTTAATTTTTTTCCATAGTAGTTTCACAAATCTGCATTCCTGCCAACAGTGCATGAGGGTTCCTTCCCTTTTCTTCACATCCTCTCTATCACTTGTTTGTTGATTTCTTGATGATATTCATTCCAACAGGTGTGAGAGATATCTCATTGTGTTTTTAATTTGACATTTTTCTGACATTGAGCATATGTTCATAAGAATATTGCACATCACCATGTCCTCTTTGGAAAAGTGTTTATTCCTGCCCTTTGTCCGTTTTTAATTGGATTTTGTTTGTTTTCTCTTGAGTTCTTTATACATCTTGAATTTTAACTCCTTATGAAATATATCACTGGTGACTATGTTCTCTCCTTTAATGGGTTTTCTTTTCATTTTGTTAACTAGAAGCCCAGTGCATGAAATTTGTGCATGGGAATATGTGTCCCTCAGCCTAGCCTGCAACCTCTACAATCTGGAACTCCTCGAGGGATTTCCAACTGCCTACTGGGGATCAGGTCTAAACGGGCAGTTGGACATCCCTCTCACAATCAAGCACTGCTGGTTACCAACTGCTTGCCTGTCTGCCTTCCTGATTGCCCCCTAACTGCTTCTGCCTGTCAGCCTGAACACCCCCTAACCACTCCCTTGCCAGCCTGATTGATGCCTAACTGCTTTCCTGCCAGCCTGTTTGCCCCTAGCTGCCCTCCCCTGAAGGTCTGGTCACCCATAACTATTCTCCACTGTAGCCCTCCCGCTCCCCGCAAACTGCTCTCCCCTCCAGGCTTGGGTCCCCCTCAACTTCCCTTTCCTGCAGGCCCAGTTGTCCCCAATTTCCCTCCTCTGCCAGCCTGATCATCTCTAACTTCCCTCTCCTGCAGGCTTGATAGCCCCCAACTGCCCTCCTTTTTAGGTCTTATCCCTCCCAACAGCCCTCCTTTGCTGGCCATCTTGTGGTGCCATCTTGTGGTGGCCATCTTGTGTCTACATGGGGGCAGCCATTTTTGATCACATGGGGATAGCTATCATGTGTGTTGGAATGATGGTCAATTTGCATATTACTCTTTTATTAGATAAGGTAGAGGCCTGGTGCACCGGTGGCGGCCAGGTGATTTGCCCTGAAGAGTGTCGCAGATCAGGGTGAGTGTTCCCTTGGGGCATGGGGCAGCCTGGGCAAGGGGCCTGTGGTGATTTGCAGACTGGCCACTCTCCCCCATCCCCCTCCTGCCCCTGTGACCCAAGCAGAGGTCCTGGTATCTGGGATTTATTTATCTTTTATAATTGAAACTTTGTAGTCTTGGTGGAAGCCTGGGCCAGTCAAGGTGTGCTGAAAGCTAGGCTTACTCCATTTCTGGGGAAACCCAAACCTCCTGTCACTCCATGACTGTAGCCATCTTGATTGGGTTAATTTGTATACTTGCTCCTGATTGGCTGTTGGGCATGGCTTGTGGGTGTAGCAGACTCATGGTTAATTTGCAACTATTTTATTAGATAGGATGGTTTCCTTTTAGTTTGATGTAGTCCCATTTTTTAAAATTTTTTTCTTTTGTCCAATAAGATAGATATACTAGAAAAAATATTGCTATGAGAAATGTCCAAGGTTATTCTGCTTATGTTTTATTCTTGGACTTCTTTGGTTCTGCGACTTACATTTGAGTGTTTAATACATTTTGAGTTTATTATTTTCCATGGTGTAAGGAGGTGTTCTAGTTTCAACTTTTTGTCATACATTTATCCAATTTTCCCAGCACTGTTGATTGAATAGACTGACTTTACCTCATTGTATGTTCTTGTCTCCTTTGTCAAATATTAATTGACCATAAAACTGTGGTTTATTTCTAGGTTCTGTTCCAATATCTATATAACTATTTTTATATCAGTATATGCTGTTTGTTTATTATGGCCTTAAGGTATAGTATAAGTAGCATGGTATCTCCAACTTACTTCTATTTTCTCAAGATTGCTGAAGCTATTCAGTGTCTTTTTGATTCTATATAGTATTTGTTCTAGTGCAGTGAGATATGCCATTGGTATCTTGATAAGAATTGCTTTTAACCTATAGATTGCTTTGGGTAGTATCATATAATTTTGTTAGTGCAGATCTTTTACCTCCTTGATTAATCTTATTCCTGTGTGTGTGTGTGTGTGTGTGTGTGTGTGTGTACACATTTGTAAATGAGTGGAGTTTTTTCATTATTAATATACAAAAGTACAACTGGCTTTTGAGTATTTATTTTGTATCCTACTATTTTACTGAATGCATTCATCAGTTCTAGTGCTTTGTCATAGAGTCCATAAGGTGCTCTATACATAGTATTAAGTCATTTGTGAATAATCAGAGTTTTCCTTCTTTCTTTCCAAATTGGATGCCTTTTAATTCTTATTTTTATCTAATTGCTGTGGTAGAATTCCCAGCTTTTGTTATAATATTTTTATGTGGTTTTGGAATTAGGATAATGCTTTCCTATAAAATGAACATTGGAGACTTCCCTTCTCGTGAAATTTTGGAACAGATTGAGGATATATGCTAATTATTCTTTTAATGTTTGGTAAAATTTGCTTGTAAACAACATCTGGCCCAGAACTTTTGTTCGTTGGCAGTTTCTTGACCACTGTTTCAATTGCATTAGTTATAATCACTCTATTCAGATTTTTTTATTCTTCCTGATTCATTTTTAGAAGATTTTACTTTTATAAAAATTTATCCATTTTGTTCAAGTTATCCAATTTGTTTCTTTTTAAATATTTTCTTAAACTTCTTTGTATTACCCTGGTATCAGTTGTTATTTCACTTTGTTTTCTGATTTTCCTTATTTGGGCCATCTCTATTTTTTCCCTTGATAATTCTAGTTTAAGTTTTGATAATCTTGTTTATCTTTACAGAGAACCATCTCTTGGTTGCATTTATTTTTTGTATTGTTTTATTAGCCTGTATGCAATTTATTCTTGTTCTAATCTACTTTATTTCCTTCCTACTACTACTTTGTTTCCTTCTCATAGGTATAGGATTTTATTGTTTATTTGAGATGCTTCTTGCACTTTCAAGTAGGCCTGTAGTTCTATGAATTTCCCTCTTAGGACTGCTTATGCTGTTTCCCATAGATGTTGTGTTATTTTGTGTTCATTTTCATTTGTCTCAAGGTAACTTGACAATTGTTTAGTAACGTTATTTAACCTCACTGTGTTTGAGTGCTTTTCAGCTTTTTAATGCAATTGATTTCTAGTTTTATGCCATTGTGTTCAGAGAAGATGACTGATATGATTTCAATCTTTTTTAATTCATTAAGACTTATTTTTTGTTCTCATATGTTGTCTATCTCAGAAAATATTCATGTGCATTTGAAAAATAATGTATTTTTATTCTACTGCTTTGGGAAATGTCACATAAATATCAATTAATTTAATCTTGTCCAGTTTGTCATTTAAGGCTGTTATTAATTGATTAATATTTTGTGTGGAAGATATATCCCCTGATGTCAATGGTATGTTAATATTATTAGTCCTGTAAAATAAAAGCCTAGTTAGTGTCCCAGCCTTGTGCCATGCCCTTGCACATGAGATGGAAGCCACAAGATGGCTGCCACAAGATGGCCACCATAAGATGGCCACCACAAGATGGGCCATGCACACAGCAGATGCGGGTTCTGGTGGCCACTCCATGTTTTGAGGTCTGGGGTTCCTGAAGGTCTGCATGATGCAGAGGAGGCCAATCTTAGGGTCTCTGCTACCTTGTGTGGAGGAAGCAGGTCCTGGCATAGGAGGTGGATCATGGCAGGACAGAGCAGTTATGGTCAATCAGGGCAGAAGGGGAGGGCAGTTGGGCGTGATCAGGCCAGCAGGGGAGTAGTTAAGCATCAATCAGGCCAGCAGGGGAAGGGTTAGGAGGTGATCAGGCTGGTAGGCAGAAGCAGTTAGGGGCAATTAGGAAGGCAGGCAAGCAGTTAGGAGACAGCTGTCCTGGAGTGTGAGAGGGATCGGGCCTAAACTAGCAGTCAGACATCCCCCAAGGAATCCCAGATTGGAGAAGGTACAGGCTGGATTGAGGGACAACCCCCTGCCCCCATGCACAAATTTCATGCACTGGGCCTCTAGTATGACTATATTACTGTTGAATTCTCTGTGTAAGTCCATCAAGATTTTATTTATTTATGTAGGTGCTCTTATGTTGTATAGATATATGATTACAAAGGTTACATTCTCTTGTTGGATTGATTTCTTTCATATTTTATAATGTCCTGTCTCTTATATGACCTTTCTTTGAAGTTTATTTTGTCTAATATAAGTATTTCTATTTCAGATGTTTATTTTATTTCCATTTGCATAGAATATCCTTTTACATCTTTTCAGTTTCACTCTATTTATATTTTATTCTAAGGTGAGTCTCTTGTCAAAAGCATACATACAATCATGATTTATTATACATTTATCTACCCTATAACTTTTGATTGGAGCATTTAATCCATTTTCTTTTTTTTTCTATCAGATATTTTAAAAAATATTTAATAAATCTGTATTGTTCAGATTATTACAGTTGTTCCTCTACCCCCCATAGCTCCCCTCCACCTGGTTCTCACCCCACTCCCTGCTCTTAGCCCCTCAGACTGTCTTTGTCCATAAGTGTACAATTTTTGTCCAGTCTCTTCCCGCACCCCCCACACCACCTTGCCCCTGAGAATTGTCAGTCCACTCTCTTTCTATGTCCCTGATTCTATTATATTCACCATTTTATTCTATTAGTCAAATTTTTTATTCACTTGATTTTTAGATTCACTTGTTGATAGGTATGCATTTGTTGTCATTTAGTTCATAATATTTATCTTTACTTTTTTCTTCTTCTTCCTCTTCTTAAAGAATTCCCTTCAGCATTTTACATAATACTGGTTTGGCAGTGATGAACTCCTTCAGTTTGTTGTGTTTTGTTTGTTAGTTTGTTTTTGTTTTTGTTTTTGTTTTTGTCTGTGAAGCTCTTTATCTGACCTTCAATTCTGAATGATAGCTTTGCTGGATAGAGTAATCTTGGTTGCAGATTCTTGCTATTTATCACTTTGAATATTTATTACCACTCCCTTCTGGCCTGCAAAGTTTCTATTGAGAAATCAGCTGACAGTCATATGGGTACTCCCTTGTAGGCAACTGTTTTTCTCTTTCTGCTTTTAATATTTTCTCTTTGTCTTTTGCCCTTGGCATTTTAATTATGATGTGTGTTGATGTAGTCCTCTTTGGATTCCTTTTGTTTGGGATTCTCTGCACTTCCTGGACTTGTAAGTCTATTTATTTAAGCAGATAAGGGAAGTTTTCTGTCATTTTTTCTTCAAGTATGTTTTCAATACCTTGCTCTGTCTTCTTCTGTAACCCCTATAATTCTGATTTTTGTATACTTGAAATTGTCCCAGAGGCTCCCTGCACTATCTTCATATTTTTGTATTCTTTTTTCTTTTTGCTTTTCCAGTTCGGTGTTTTTTGCTTCTTCATATTTAAAATCTTTTACTTGATTCTTGGGACCTCTGTACATTATTCTTTATTTCAGTCAGTGTATGCTTAATTTCTAATTGGTACTTTTTCATATCCTTGAGGGTTGCTCTATATTCTAAGAGGTTTCTAGAAGATTCTTGAATAGTCTTATAACTGTGGTTTTGAACTCTACCTCCAGGACAATTGGCTATGAGGACCAGTGTTGTCTACAGTGGGAGAAATTCTGTGCTGGAGACACCTTTATGGGACAGGACTTGCTTCAGTGGGACTTTGGCACTCACTGAGTCTGCCCCCTTGAGTGTGTCTCTTATGGATGTGAAGAGTTGTAATCTGGATGGTCTCACTCTGACCATTAATTACAGTGGCTCTTGGATCTCCAAGGAGGTGTAAAGTCAGCCACTGCCTGAGACCACCCAGCAGAAATTAAAGAAAAATCTACAGATTCCTCCTCTTTGTTTGGGGTTTGGAGGTGTCCAAATGAGGCAAATCTGTGAAGCAATTCAAGCTTCTGTGGAGCCTTGGACCTTCTTTTTGGAATTTCTGGGGCTCTCTGACCCAGCTTCAGTTTGTTAGGTAATTTTAGATTGCAAAAAGCCAAGCCATTCATATGGAAAAGCCTCTCCACACAGCTTGGATGGGATTGTAAATTGGGTGGGGTGGGGTAACAGGGAGTCACCAGGGTGAAGCAAACAACAATGGCTGCCCATCAGCCCTGCCCCAAAGAGGCTACTGGGTCTCTGTGTCCCATGGCACCATGCAAGAACAATGATTGCTGCAAGCACCTCTGATAGAAAGCCTCCCTCATGTTCCAGCCTGATGCCAGACAGTCCAGTTTCTCTCTGTATGAGTCTGGGTCCCCAGAGTCTCATCTGGAACTGGAGTTCAGGGAAGTTAGGAACTTGTATCATCCTCCTGATTTAAAAAGTGTACTCAGTGGCCAGCCCCTCCTTGCATACGCCTCCATATCTCCACCCTTCCACACTCCATACCTCCTACCAGATTCAATACACTTTTCTCTTTCTTTCTAGTTGTAGAATTTCCACTCAGCCAGCCTTCGCATTTTTCTAGATTGCCAGGGTTCTTGTCCCAGCATTTCAAAGGGTTCTGCGATCTGAAGAAAGGAGCTGATGTGTAAATTCAAAAAGGAGTCCAAAGACAAAAGATAATTTTGAAAAGCAATGGGGGTCAGAGAAGCTTCACCTAAAGGAGTTAAAAGACCACCCCTTGACTCAGGAACCCATGCTATTTATTAACACAATTTGTCCTAAGGCAAGGTGGAGATAGTACACTTCAAAAGGCAGGGATTACAGAAGCATTGTCAGGTTGGGGAATAACCTACAGCTGGTCAGGTGTTTGGCCAACAGGAGGCAATCGCATGCAGATTAAAATGCCCTGAGCTGTCTGGCAGTAGACAATTATCCTATTCAGGTTTGGAAGAGGTGCTGTATAGCTGTTCCAACAGGTAATTACATGAGTGGCTCAGCTCTTGTTGAGCCTCCCAAGCTTCACCAACCTTTTGGTTAAACTCTTGTCATTATGACATGCTGGAATTGGTTCCCAGCACTGTATGATATTTGTTTTGTCTTTTAGTTGTAGTTTTGATATGGTTGTGTGCAGCAGCAAATTCAGGTGTTTACTTATGCTGCCATCTTGGTTGTCTCTAAAATATATTTATTGTCAAAAGAATTACATATGCCCTTTACTCCCCCATTGCTCTCTCTCAGCCTACCCCTGTGTCCCCACC
The DNA here is from genome assembly GCA_011751065.1 of Lasiurus cinereus. NCBI lineage: Eukaryota > Metazoa > Chordata > Mammalia > Chiroptera > Vespertilionidae > Lasiurus > Lasiurus cinereus. The sequence goes on from JAAGEH010000049.1 coordinate 1,953,652, forward strand.
TAATCTTTCCCCCATGCCCATTGTCTGTGACCATTGGTTATGCATATATGCATACAAGTTCATTATTTGATCTCTTTCCACCCATTAACCCTCCCCTGTCTACCCTCTAAGGTTTGATGGCTTGTTTGCTGCTTCTATGTCTTTAAATCTATTTTTGTTCATCAGTTTATGTTGTTCATTATATTACACATATGAGTGAGATCATATGATACTTATCTTTCTCCTATTGGCTTATTTCACATACTGCTCTCCAGGTCCATTCATACTGTTCAAAATGGTAAAAGTTCTTTCTTTTTTATAAATCCATAGTATTTCATTTTGTAGATTTACTATAGTTTTTAATCCACTCAGCTGCTAATTGGCACTTAGTCTGTTTTCAGATCTTAGCTATTGAAAATTGTGCTGCTATGAACATAGGGATACATATATTATTTTTTATTGGTGTTTCTGATTTCTTGGGATATATTTCCAGAGATAAGATTAATGGTTCAAATGGGAGTTCCATTTTTTTTTTGAGGCAAATCCATACTGTTTTCCATAGAGGCAGCACCAGCCTGCATTCCTACCAGCATTGTGCAAGTGTTCACTTTTCTTCATATCCTTGAAAGCACTTGTTGTTTGTAATTTGTCAATTATAACCATTCTGACAGGTGTGAGCTGGTAAATTATTATGACTTTGATTTGCATCTCTAGGATGATTTTTGATTTTGAGTATTTTTTCATATGCCTCTTGGCCTTCTGTCAGTCCATTTTTTAGAAGTATTTATTTAGATCCTTTGCCCATTTTGATTGGATTATTTATTTTCCTTTTGTTAAATCCTATGAGTTCCCTATAAATTCTGGAGATTAAACCCTTATCACAAGTAACATAGGCAAATATATTCTCCCATACAGTGGGCTCTCTTGTTCTTTTGTTGGTGGTTTCTTTTGCTGTGCAGAGGCTTTTTGTTTTGATGTAGTCCCATTTGTTTCTTTTCTCATTAGTTTTAATTGTCCTAGGAAACATATTGCAACAAAAAATGTCTAATATTTTGCTGTCTATGGATTCTTCTAAGATATTTATGTTTCCCTGTCTTATATTTAAGTCTCTTATCCATTTTGAGTTTATTTCTGTCTATGGTATAAGTTGGTGGTCTAATTTCATCTTTAACTATCCAATTTCCACAGCACCATTTATTGAAGAGACTGTCTTGAATCCATTGTATACTCCTGCTTCCATTGTCAAATATTAATTGAGCATAGTGGTTTGGGTCAATTTCTAGTTTCTCTGTTCTGTTTCATTGGTCTACATGTCTGTTCTTGTGCCAGTAAAAGACTTTTTGTCTTCAAAGGCTTTATAATATAACTTGATATCTGTTATCATGATTCCTCCAATTTTGTTCTTTCTGAGGATTGCTATAGCTATTTTGGAATATTTGTTTTATTCCAAATATGCTGTTGGTATTTTAATAGGGATTGCATTGAATCTATAGATTACTTTGGGTAGTATGGACACTTTAATAATGTTGATTTTACCAATTCATGAATACTTGGTACAGTGGTACCTCGAAATACTAGTGCCCTAACATACGAGATTTTTGAGATATGAGCCATTGAGCAAGCGATTTTTTGCTTTGAAATACGAGCAACATTTGAGATACAAGTAATCGTGCGGATTGGCTGGCTGCACACGATCCACCAGTTTACCACGACTGGAGCATCTCATAGTTTCCCACGCCTCAGTCAGTGTGCTTGTTTACCTCGTTGTCGAAGCATCTTTTGTGCATTTACATACTTTATCACATTTCTTTTTATAACCATGGGTCCGAAGAAAGCGAGTGGAAAGGTCAGTGCCCAGAAGAGGATGATGTCTATTGAATTAAAGCGTGAGATCATAGAAAAATATGAGCAAGGTGTGTGAGTGGCTGACTTGGCGAGGCAATATGGGCATAGTTCTTCAACGATATGCACTGTGCTGAAACAGAAGGAGTCAATAAAGGGTATAACACCAGCTAAGGGCGTTACAATAATTTCTAAGCTCCGTAGCTCTCTCCATGAAAAGATGGAGAATCTACTGATGGTGTGGGTGATGGAGAAGCAGCTTAAAGGAGATACATTAACACAGGGCATCATATGCGAGAAGGCACGAGCGATTTACGGTGATTTGCTGGAGCAGACCCCGCACACTTCCACAGACGAAACATCAAAAGACTCATTTAAAGCCAGTAGAGGCTGGTTTGATAACTTCAGGAAAAGGTCCGGCATTCACTCCACCATCAGGCATGGTGAGGCGGCAAGTTCGGATGTGAAGGCAGCTGAGGATTACCTCAAAACTTTTTCCGAACTGATAGAAGCCAAAGGATATATCCCCCAGCAAGTCTTCCACTGTGAGAAGACAGGGCTTTTCTGGAAGAAGATCCCAAATAGGACTTATATGATGGCAGAAGAGAAAGCGATGCCAGGCCACAAACCCATGAAGGATAGGCTAAATCTCGCACTGTGCGCCAATGCAAGTGGCGACTGCAAGATCAAGCCTCTGCTCATATACCATTCAGAAAACCCCAGAGTCTTTAAGTCACATAAGATTTTAAAAGATAAACTGCAAGTTATGTGGAGGCCAAACCTGAAGGCATGGGTCACCAGGCAGTTCTTTGTGGAGTGGGTAAACCTGGTTTTCGGCCCTTCTGTTAAGAAATATCTACAGGAAAACAACCTAACCATTCAAGCCCTCCTCGTCCTCAACAATGCTCCTGCTCACCCACCGAACTTCGAAGATGAACTCCTCGAAGAGTTCAAGTTTATAAAGGTTGTCTACCTACCTCCCAACACTAGTCCTATCCTGCAGCCCATGGATCAGGAGGTGATTTCTAATTTTAAAAAATTGTACATCAAGCACCTGTTCCGGCGCTGCTTTGAGGTGATGGAGAACACAAACCTCACTCTTCGAGAGTTCTGGAAGAACCACTTTAACATCGTGATATGCCTCAGAATTATTGATCAGGCCTGGCTGGGTGTTACAAGGAGGACTTTGACCTCTGCATGGAAGAAGCTGTGGCCTGAGGCCTTAGCGGAAAGAACCTTCGAAGGATTTGAAGCCCAGGTGCCAGTGGAGGAGGAGATAGTGTCTCTGGAAAAATCCATGGGCCTGGAGGTGGATGAGAGAGACGTGAATGAGCTCAAGGACCACTCTCTGGAACTCACCACGGAGGAGTTACAAGAGTTGCAGTCTCAGCAACATGCAGAGGTTCTCCAAGAAATGGGTTTCGAGGAGGAGCCAGAGGTGGAGGAGATCCCTACAAGTGAAATAAAGGAGATCTTAGGAATGTGGGAGAGGGTGTCACACTTCGTGGAAAAGAAACATCCTGAAAAAGTTGCTACTGGTCATGCATCGGAGCTGTTCAATGAAACTTGCCTCACCCATTTCAGAAACATTCTGAAAGGGAGGAAGAGGCAAACCTCCTTGGACACGTTTTTTTTTGAAATCGGCCAAAAATGTGAAGACCAGTAGCAATTAAGTTCAGTGAAGATTAGTTAAGTTACATTCAGTTTTTGGGATAAAGTGTATCATTAAGAGTATAACGAGTAGGTAAATACACTTTATAAAACCAGTTTATTCCTTCACATTCTCTTTTATTATGTTTTTATACAATATTTGTCATTTATAAATACATTTTTCTTATTCAAAAACATGTAACAAGAACAACTGAGGTGGCATTTTGGGGACTGGAATAGATTAACGGCATTTCAATTGATTTCAATGGGGTCATTTGCTTTGAGATATGAGCAACTTGATATACGAGCAAGGTTACAGAAGGAATTAAACTTGTATCTCAAGGTACCACTTTATATTCTTCCACTTGTTTATATCTTCTACTATCCTTTTTTTTTTTCATACAGGAGGTCTTTTGCCTCCATACTTAAATTTATTTTTAAATATTTTTTTCTTGCAATGATAAATGGAATTTTTTTTAAGTTTCTCTTTCTATAAGTTTATTATAGATGTATAAAAATGGCAAAGTTTTCTGAATGTTAGTTTTGTATTCTGCTATGTTGCCAAATTCATTTATTAAATCTAATAATTTTTTATGGAGTCTTTAAGGTTTTCTCCATAAACTGTCATGTTTTCTGCAAATAAGAGCAGTTTTACTTCTTTTCATATTGGGTACCTTTAATTTCTTCTTGTTGTCTAATTGTTATAGCACTTCCAGTACTATGTCAAACAAGAGTAGTGAAAGTGGGCATCCCTGTCTTGTTCCTATTCTTAGGAGAAACAGTTTTAGTTTTAGCCCATGAAATATGATGCTGACTGTAGATTTGTCATATAAGTTTTTTATTATGTTGAAGTATGTCTATTCTATTCTCACTTTCCTTAGAGTTTTTATCAAAAAAATAAAAAAAAAAGTTGAGACCGGTTTGGCTCAGTGGATGGAGCATCGGCTTGCGGACTGAAAGGTCCCAGGTTTGATTCCGGTCGGGGGCATGTACCTTGCTTGCGGGCACATCTCCAGTGTGGGGCGTGCAGGAGGCGGCTGATCGATGTCTCTCTCTCATCGATGTTTCTGACTTTCTATCTCTCTCCTTTCCTCTCTGTAAAAAATCAATAAAGTATATTTTTTTAAAAAATAATAATAAAAAAAGATGTTGGATTTTGTCAAATGTCTTTTCTGCATCAATTTATATGATCATGTGATTTTTGTCTTGCCATCTGTTAATGTGCTGTATCCCATGTTTGATTTGTGAATATTGTACCAGCCTTGCATCCTCAGAAGAAATCCTACTTGGTCATGGTGTATGATTTTTTTAAACATAACGCTGAATGCTCTTTGTTAATATTTTGTTGAGGATTTTAGCATTTATGTTCGTTAAACATATTGGCCTGTAATTCTATTTTTTTTTTGTAGTGTCTTTATCTGGTTTTGGAATTAAGGTAATGCAGGTTTCATAGAAAGAGCTTGGAAGTGTTCTTTTCTTTTGAATTTTTTGGAATAGTCTGAAGATGTTGGTATTAGTTCTTTTTTTGATGTTTGGTAAAGCTCTTCTGTGAAGCTGTCTGGCCCAGGGCTATTATTTGGTGGAAGTTCTTTTAAATAGCTGTTTCATTTTGATCAGTAGTTGTCAGCTTATTCACATTTTCTGATTTTTCTTTATTGAGTTTTGGAAGATTGTATATATATATATTTTTAGGAATAGTTCCATTTCATCAAAATTGTCTAGTTTGTAGGAGTAGAGTTGTTTTCAATATTTTTTTTTACAATCCTTTGTAAAATATGACAAGGCATGACACAGAAGGATCAGAAGATCAAATGCACACAAGACACCTATAACCCTAATAAAAGCGACAATCAGACAAAAGAGAATTAAGAAAAACAGAGCAAGAATGATAACAATAGAAAAAAAATAAAATGTGGATTAAACACAATAAAACATAAAATAAACCAAAAATCACAAACAAAAAACAATCAGAAAAAAAAGGGGTAGGAGGGACAGAATCTGTTGGTACAAATTTAAATAGAGAAAATAAGGTTAAGGAATTGGGTGGATAGGGGAAGGACCATGGTTTAGAATAGAGAAGGCTAAAAAAAATGAAAAGACTAGAAAAAATTTAAAAATAAAATAAAGTTAAAAAAATTAAAGGAGAATAGAGGAGAGAGCAGATAGGTCTACATTGATGAAGTGAAACAAGAAATAACTAGGAAGAGAAAAGATCAAAATAAGGAAGAAGAAAAAGAAATTAAGTAGTGAAGAAAAAGAAAAGAGAAGGGGAAATGAAGTAGGAGCAGGGAAGAGGAAATTAGATACACTATGAAGCAACAGAGATTAGAATCAATAGAGCAGATAAAGAAGATCAATTTTGAAAAAGGGGTGCTGTTTCACTTTTAGGGAATAACATGATGGTTGTATGTGTGCGGGTGTGTGTATTTCCTGATCCAGAACTACTTCTCCGCAAGAGGTTCATAATATTACTCTGGCCTTAGTTGGTCAGATATCTTTGTGTGGAGACCAATGGGGTTGGCTGGAAATCTGGAGTTTTTACCAGTCTGGTTGCCCAAATAGTGAGGCTGAATGGTCTCTCTTCCAACCTAGTCACTGAGGGCTCTTTGGGATTATATTCAAACCTATAAATTTAGCCTCTGCCTTTTTTCCTCTGTAAAACTCAAGATGCTGGGAGTAACAGGCTTTATCATCTGTCTTGAGGCTACTAGGGGAGAAATGGCTTCTTAGGTTTAGAAGTTTAAGAATGACCCAATGCATGACTGCTGGCTACTGCTTTTCCACATCTCCCTGCCCTGCTTCCCTCCCCAACCCCTCAGGCACCGAAAGTCTGTGCCTCCCTCCCTGCACCAAAGCCTCAGGTGAGTGTTTAAAATTGAAAAGTGTTTCCTGTGTCCTGGGTTTAAAGAATAAAAGCAAAGACAACAAGAAAATGGCAGTTTTCTCTCACCCCAGCACTGCACTGCTCAGGCCACCTTTAGTGGTGCAGTCTTTCATCTGTTCCAGATTCCCTGGCAGCCAGCCAACCTGTGACTTTACCTTTCCTTAGTTGGATGTTATGCCTTTTGCCAAAGGACATGGCTTTGGTGCAATGCAGCTTCCCACTCACCCTCTCAAAAACCTGGCCAGCCACCCCTCTCAAGCCTATATCTCCATTCCTACTGGTCTCCAGATGTCTTCTCAAGCTATAGCATTTTAATTTAGAATCACGTGTCTCTCAGGAAAAGAATGGGACCTCCATGACAATGCTTTTCACGTAAGTCATTAGATATTTTATATGTAAGTATAGAATAACTTCATATCAATAATTTTTTTAGTTTGTACCCATCCAACTATTTTATATATTTAGGCAATTGTATAACTATGAGCTAATAGTTGGGTCCCTGATATCACCTACAAAACTTGGATTTAATCTTTGCTGAGTTTCTGCATCTATCTAGCTCTATACCTATGCTTCAAAAGCCTACATCAGTTTCCCTTTTTCTAATATCATCATTTATTTTTTTAATCCATGTCTTAATTTATTTTTAGAGAGAGAGGAAGGGAGAGGGATAGAAAAATAGAAACATCACTGTTGAGAGAGAATCATTGATTAGCAGTCTCCTGTATGCCCCCTACTAAGAATCAAGCTGGCAACTAAGGCATGTTCCCTAACCAGGAATCAAAAGTTGGCCTCCTGCTTCATGGATCAAGACTTACTGAGCCATACCTGCTGAGTAACTATCATCATTTCCTAATTTGACCTAAGAGTTATCTACTGAAAGAACAAAGCAGAAACGATCTCTCCTCCATCTTGTCCTATAGGGCTGGGCCCTCTGCCTAAACCCCCTCCCTTTTCTGGGAGTGGCCACAGGTGTGCCAGCAATGTCCTAACTTCCTCGACCACTACCTGAATGGACCAATGAAGCTCCAGGAACACAGAGACCAATCTCTGTAACCCTTGTCACTTCCCTAAGCCTGCCCAATATCTTAACCCCATATAACCAATTGTTCTTCCAGGGCATGCTCTCCCATCTCACTGCTGAGCCAAATCCGGGTTTGAATAAAGACTTTTTGCTTTTGCATCGGAAAAAGGCTCCCTGGTGGTTGATTATTGGGGACCCCGGACTCCAGGCACAACACTACCACACCCTTGTTCCAACACACACTAGTGACCCAAACTTCCACCATCCTCTCCATGGACTCTGAGTCATGGGTTGTCCCATGGAAGCTTGTATTCAGGGAGAAGAGTTGAGCATAGTAGGTGGTCATTAATTATCTTTATAAGAACAATTCTGAAGCTCTCAGGACATTGTCCACATATTTCTGCTCATCCATGGGAATTAGAAATACTATGAAAATGTAACATGTACATACAAACCAGAAAGTTAATTAATGAGATAGCAGGGATAAGTTAGAGACAAAGATCATTCTCTACTTCTATATTAGTTAGCCTCCTCTATCCACTACATGTTCTTTTTTTCTTCTTCTCTAATAAGACCTGCTAACCAAAAGGATATAATTCAATCTTGGGGTCCTGGTCCTATATCATCTCTTAATATGTAATCCTATAAATAAACTCCCCTTGAAAAAATAAATTATAACTCTGAATAGTCATACTTCCTAGGAAAGAAAAAGAATCTCTCTCCAAGTCACATATTTGGAATGTAGCTGAGCTCTTAGACTCATGGAAAATCTTTCCCCAGGATAGCAGGTAGATTTAGTACAACTCTTGAGTGTATTCTGTTGCTTACTGACGTTGGGTGGTGGTGGTGGGTGGACTTTTCTTGGATTTGCAACTAGAGAAAAGGTAAAAAATTGTCATAGAAATAGTTTATTTCATCTATCTCCTGTTTTATTTCTGTTCTTCTATCGATTGCATCCACATTTTCAAAGAGAATTTGACTGCATTTGATCTTCAGTAGATGTGTAGCATGCTTTTAAAGTTGTCACTTTTTATTATTCCCATAGGAACACCCTGAATTTTCCTGAACCTCTATACCAGGGATCCAGTCAAGGTGTAAAATATAAGATTGGAAGCATGAATGAGACAGCTTTTGGAGGGTAGGGTATTGCATTTTCCCAGGCTGATGGTTTTGGAGAGGAGTGCTGCACCCAAGAAAGATGGCATATGTGAATGGTAATGGAGAGAAACTAAGCACAAGGATCCTGGCAATTTTCTCTTCAGCTCTCCAGCTACACAACCTATTCTCTCCTCAAATGACTTTAGTCAACTCCAAGCTGCTTTTCATCTGCCAGAACCTGGGTGACTGACTGAGAAAAAGGTTTTTACAATGGCCTTTAATGAGGAGAGCTGAGTTTCCAGCAGACTTCTTCTGGTGGACAAAATCTCTGCTAATTTTGGCAGCTTTGCTCTGAACTGGTGAGCCAAGTATGGTGTTGTCTCCACGCTTCTCAGGATAAACCTTTACAGTAGAGCTATTCAGGATTCTCAGCCACCTCATGTATGTGCAGCCCTTTTAACATCTCCACCCTTCCTACCATGATATGCTTTCTGTAAATCCTTGGCTTTTAGACTGCTATTCAGCTACACTTCAGTTAGTTATTCATGTTGACATATATTTTCATTATAATTATATTTTGTTCTTAGAAGGGGTGAATGTAACTTCCATCTACAAAACCATCTTGGATTATCTTTGATTTGTAGATTTTTATAGGGGCATGCTTTGATTTCTTTCTCATTTTATTTTTGTTATTTAATTTTTTTTTACCTATATTCTTTGTGGTTACTAAGAGACTGATATAAAACATAGTATAGTTATAATAATCTTTTTAAAACTGATAACTTCCATCAGATACAAAAAAATTACACTTTTTTTTCCCTCATACATACATACTTTATGCTATGGATGTTACAAATTACATCTGGTTATATTGTGTATCTAAAACATATTTTAATAATTTTTTGTCTTTTAACTTCTGTACCAGAATTAAGTGATTTATGCACCACAATTCAGTATTAGAGTATTTGTATTGCTCTTTATGTTTATCTTTAATTGCAAGTTTTATAATTTCAAATTGATGTTTAGCATTTTTCCTTTCAAGTTGAGAAACTCCCTTTAGCACCCCTTGTAAGAGTGATAGACTCTCTTTCTCTAGTTTTGTTTATCTAAGAAAAATTTTATGTTTCCTTCATTTCAGAATGACAGTTTTGCCAAGTAACTATTCTTGGTTGACATTTTTAATAAAACAACTTGAATATGTCATCCAACTTACTTCTGGTATATAAGATTTCTGCTACAGGTTCCACTTATTATTTTATGAGGATTTCCTTGTATGTAATGAGTCACATTTTCTTTCTGCATTAAACATTCTTTTTCAGCCTTTTACTTTTTTAATTGATCTTAGAGAGAGATAGATTTATGTGCAAGAGAAATATTGGTTGCCTCTCGCACAATACCTGCCTCAAATCCTGAATATGTACTCTGATGGGGAATTGAACCTGTCACCTTTGTGTATGGGATGATGCTCTAGCCACACCAGCCAGGGTAGCTGTGACTTTCTCCTCATTTGATTAGAATGCATCTTTGTGTAGACTTTTTTTGATTATCTTCTTTGAATCTTTTGGTCTTCTATTGTAAGTATCTGTTGATCTTCTTAATGGTGTACCATAGTCTCTTATATTCTTTTTAGTCTTTTAAATCATTTTTTTCATTTTGTTACTTTGACTGACTAGTGTGGAGTGATCTATACTAGTGTTTACTGATCTTCTATGTTATCAAGTCTGTTGTTAAAATTTCTAGAGAATGTTCAATTTTTTATTTAATTCTTGAGTTGTAAAATTTCTATTTAGTTATTTGTGATATTTTCCATCTTTTTAAAAATCGTCCTTTTTTCATGCATCATTTTTTAGTTCACTGAGCATTTCTATAACTATTTGTATCCTTTATATGTATTTTATGGGGTGGGGCAAAAGTAGGTTTAGAATTGCAATACAAATAAATTATAAAATAATTAATAAATAACACAACAGCTAACTATGTTTTGCATACTCACAAACCTATTATTGCCCCTCCCCACCCTTAGGTGCACCTCATTTTTGAAGAGTCAATGTCTGAAGATTTATTTTGCTTTTTTAATTAGACTGTTTTCTTTAAATGCTTTATAATCCTTGTAACTTGTGTTGATTGGTATCTGGGCTTTTGAAAAAATAGCCTCTTCTTTCATTTTATGGACTGGCTTTGTACAATGTGTGGTCTTCACCAGTCAGCTTGGTTAGAAATTTTGGAGGTATCTCCAATGGTATCTTTAGATGAGACTTCACTGAGTTTGTGACTATAGATTCCAATTAGAGGAATTGTTCAGTTTTGCCTTTTTAGAAACTCATATTCTTTTCTTTCTTCTCATGTTTGTCTGCTGTCTTCAAAAGCAGCATATGCCCCACAGGTCATCTTTGTTCTCAGCAGCCCTCAATCAACATTATGCTGGGTCTTTCATCTTGACCAGATTGGTGAGACAGAAACTGGACCATAGGGCAGCCCCTGCAATTATAGCCACAGCCATGATGTTGTGATGTTGGCACATGCTCTGCTCTTCTCTTTCCCACTGACACAAGGCTGCCAAGATACATGGTATCTCTTCTGTAGCACAGGTTCTCTGGAGCAGTGCAGGATGAAGCCCAAGTCTATTCCCAGTGACCCTGGGCATCTATGGTATATTGGGTCCTGTAAATCTTCAGTGGCAGGCAATATAGTGAAAGATTGGGGACAAAAGTAGTTATAAAGAGTTATAACTATTAATATCCTAATTATCTAAGTCAGTGGTTCTCAACCTGTGGGTCGCAACCCATTTGGGGGTCAAATGTCCCTTTGACAGGGGTCGCCTAAGACCATCAGAAAACACAGATATTTACATTACGATTCATTAACAATAGCAAAATTACAGTTATGAAGTAGCAATGAAAATAATTTTATGGGTGGGGGTCACCACAACATGAGGGACAGTATGAAAGGGCCGCGGCATTAGGAAGGTTGAGAACCACTGATCATGCTGTTTTGTTTGCCCCTGTTTTGTTAAAAAAATAAAAGTCTTAAGTTACACAAATCATTTAGCTGCATGTAGCTTGTGATGTGGCCGAGTTCACATTTTAATAAAAAAATTGGACTTTGACTCTATTCTGAGTTAAAGAACATTTGATTATGGGAATGCCATGATAAGTACCTAGCAAGTTAAAAAAAAAAACACAAAAAAAACCACAGAGACTATCACACTATTCAACAAAAGCAAAATGACTAGACCAGGAAAAAATATCGTTCATTATCTACTATGAATCCAATCAGATGTCCTGGTATGCACCTTGTTTTATTTATCTTAATGTAACACCTTGAAGAAGGCATTGCTGTATTTTTATAAATAGCTAACTAAAGTTTAGGATGTTATAGAATTGACCAATATGTGCAGTGGAACCACAGGAAACAAAAAGGCTGAAGACACATTGAGAATCTTTGTACACTTTTCTCTGATATCTGTCATTAAACCATTTCACATTGTCCATTAATTGCTTTACTTTTTCCTAACTCAGAAATATTAGGGATTTTGTTTGTTGTATGATTTAAATAGTCCAACAAAATATTTACATGTACTATTGAAGCAGGCTAATATTATTTTTATTAATAATAACTACTTTTAGTCTTTTTAGTTTTCTGGACCAAAATGATTATAAAAATCCATGCTGTAAAACACTGCAACTTTCCTGCCTCTTGTCATGAAATCTCTGTCTTTCCATATTGGAGTCTATTGGGTCATATCAATTGTCTGCATTCTTATTTCTTGGCTATGCTGAAGGTGCTGACAATCATAGCTGACTTGAATTAATTATGGGGGAGGTTTTTAATTTTCAAATGTTCTCTGGAGCCTGGCTTACAATTAATTGTCAGTAAATTATAAGGGCCAGGTGATTTTTCTGCAGCATGAAATGCAATTAATATCCTTTCTGAGTCTAGTACATTCTTGGTGAAAATTAGTGAAATTGATAGTGTTGATATTACTTCTTTGTCCAAACTTTTAAGAAAATTGAGTAATTTTATCTATTAATAACCATTAATAAAATTATATTTAATTAATAAGCAAGTTAACTGGTTAATGATTTATGGCTAATCAATCACTAAAATGTCTTAAAAACTACCAGAATTCTGACTTCAGTTTTTAAAGCTAGCCAGAACTTTGTCTGTTAACCTTAATTTTCATTGTTTTTGAACAACATCAAACCATTGTTTTGGCCTTGTAAAGATGAATTCTGAAGAAGTGCAGAGGGGAATACCAAATGCATAAACATCTAATAGAGATGGGGCAATATTCTGAAAAACAATGGGATGAAAGTGAGAATTTAATATGACTTTCATATGACCTTTTTGTACAGAGGCTTTATTTCATTATTGTTCATCTTTGGGATTAAATTCAACAAAGAAATTAGAAATTGGTAATCTCAGTATGAGGTGGCTCTAGACTTTCTGTATAAAATTAATTATATATTTAAATTGTTCCAATACTTTAGAATAATGATTATGCTTTAAATACTCCCAATGTCAACTTTTACTGGATAAAAAAAATTAAGTTAATCTTTTCTATTGAGACAATTGAGACATCTTACAATTTTAAACTGCAAATCAACTATGGTGTTGTTTTTCATGGGGAAATTTGACAAGTTGGTATGAATATAGGTGTGGCTTTAAAAAAATAATCATTAGCCCAAATAGTGTGACTCAGTGGTAGAGTGTCAATCCAAAAAAAGTAGAACAGTAAATATTATGACCATTTTCATGTTGTATTTTGAGACTTTAAATCAACGCAGGAGAGAGAACTACATAACTAGATTGCTGGAGAAGAAAGACCCTGGGCAGACGAAAAAACAGCCCACAAATGAAAGAAAAACAGGTATCACCAGAAAAGGAAGTAAACAAAATAGAAGCAAATGACCTGCCAGAAATGGTCATAAGGTAGCTGAAAAGAATGGAAGACAAATTCAAAAATATGAGTAAGAGCCAAGAGGAAATGAAGAAGAACCAAGAGGAAATGAAGAATAATCAAGAAGAAATGAAAAATGACATCCCTGCTGAAAAGAACTCATTAGAAAGCATCAAAAGTAGACTAGACAAAGCACAGGACCACATCAGTGAGATAGAAGACAAGGTAGAAAAAAATACCCAAGTACAGCAGCTTTTAGAAAAAAAAAAATTAAAAAACAAGAGGAGAGCCTAAGAGAACTTTGGGATAACACAAAACAAAACAACATCCATATAATTGGAATTCTAGAAAGAGTGAAAAGGCATAGAAAATCTGTTTGAGGAAATAATGACAGAAAACTTCCCTGATATAGGAAATAAAAAATACATACAAATCCAAGAAGCTCACAGAGTCCTAAGCAAAATGAACCACAAAAAACTGACACAAAGAAACATTATAATTAAATTGGCAAACACCAAAGACAAATAATCTTAAAAGCACATAGAGAGAAACTGAAAGTTACCAACAAAGGAACCCCCATAAGACTAGCAACTGATTTTTCAGCAGAAACTCATCAGGCCAGAAGGGAATAGAATAAAATATACAAAGTCATGCAAAGGAAGCATCTAAATCCAAAAATACTATATCTAGCAAGGTTTTCAATTAAAATTGAAGGAGCTTCACAGACAAAAAAAGGACTGAGGAAATATAATACCACCAAAAAAGCAATGCAAAAAATGTTAAAGGGTCTCTTGTAAAAAAAAAAAGAAAAGAAATAGGAAGTGAAGAAGGAACACAGGGGTAAAGAATAAAAATGGTGACAGATAAATATCTATCAATAATAAATGTAAATGGAATAAATTATCCAATCAAAAGACATAGGGTAACAGATTGGATAAGAAAACATGATCCATATATCTGCTGTCTACAAGAAACCCACTTCAGAAAAAAAGATGCACACACTGAGGGTGAAGGGATGGAAGATGGTGTTCCAGGGAAATGGAAATTTAAAAAAAGCTGAGGTTGCAATACTTATATCTGACATATTAGATCTCAAAGTGAAGGACATAACAAGAGATAAAGAAGGCCACTTCATAATACTAAAGGGAACAATCCAACAAGAAGAAATAACTCTGGTAAACATATACACACCCAATATAGGACCCACATACATAAAAAAAGCTGCTGGAGAATATTAAGAGAGAGATTAACAGCAATACAATCATAGTAGGAGACTTTAATACCCCACGGTCACCACTGGACAAATCCTCTAAACAAAAAATCAGTAAAGAAACATCAATCCTAAATGACTCATTAGACCAGATGGAATTATTTGACATCTTCAAAACATTTCATCCAAAAGCCACAGAATGTACATTTTTCTCAAGTGCTCATATGGCATTTTCAAAGATAGACCATATGTTGGGTTATAGGAAAAGTCTCTTTGAATTCAAGAATATAGAAATTATATCAAACATTTTCTCAAATCACAGTGGCATAAAACTGGAAATCAATTACAATAAAAACATTACAAAGAAATTAAACATAGGGAGACTAAACAGCATGCTATTAAACAACAACTGGGTAACAAGAGAGATCAAGGAAGAAATAAAAAACATCATGGCAACAAATGACAATGACAACACAACAATACAAAATTTATGGGACACAGTGAGGAAAGTGCATAGCTCTACAAGCCTACTGCAAAAAACAGGAAACAATGGTAATAAATTACCTAACCCTACAACTCAAAGAGCTAGGAAGAGAACAACAAGAAAAGCTCAGTATAATCAGAAGGAAGGAAATAGTAAAGTTCAGAGTGGACAGAAACAATATAGAGACCGAAGAAACAATTCAAAAGATCAACAAAACAAAGAGCTGGTTCTTTGAAAGGATAAACAAGATTGATGGACCTCTAGCCAGGCTCACAGTGAAGCAAAACGAGAAAACCCAAATAAACAAAATCAGAAATGAAAGAGGAGAAATAACAACAGACCCCTTAGAAATACAAAGGGTTATTAAAAAAAATACTATGAACAACTCTGTTCCAACCAACTGGACAACCTGCAGGAAATGGACATATTCCTTGAAAAAAAATATAACCTTCCAAAATTCAATCAGGAAGAATCTAAACATCTCAATAGGCCCAATAACTATGGAAGAAATTGAAGCAGTCATCAAAAAGCTTCCAGCAAATAAAAGCCCTGGACCAGATGGCTACACAGAAGTTTAACAAACATTCAAGGAAGAATTAAATCCTATCCTCCTAAGACTATTTCAAAATATTCAAGAAGAAGGAACACTTCTAAACACCTTCTATGAAACCACCATCACCATAATACCAAAACCAGAGAAAGACAGCACAATGAAAGAGAATTACAGGCCAATATCTCTCATGAATATAGATGCCAAAATCCTCAACAAAATTCTAGCAAATCAGATCTAGCAGTACATCAGAAAGATCATACACCATCACCAAGTAGGATTTATCCCAGGGATGCAAGGATGGTACAATATCTGCAAATCAATAAACATGATACATCACATGAACAAATTGAGAGATGAAAATCACAGAGTCATATCAATTGATACAGAAACACCACTTGACAAAATCCAACACCCTTTCTTGATAAAAACTCTCAGCAAAGTGGGAATAGAAGGATCATACCTCAATATCATAGAAGCCATATATGATAAACCCATAGCTAACATCATACTCAATGGGCGAAAACTAAAACCATTTCCCCTAAGAACAGGAACAAGACAAGGATGCCCATTGTCACTACTCCTGTTCCACATAGTGCTGTAAGTATTAGCCATTGCAATTAGACAAAAAGAAGAAATAAAAGGTATCCAAATTGAAAAGAAGTAAAACTGTTCTTATTTGCAGATGACATGATACTGTACATAAATAACCTGAAAGATTCCATTGAAAAACTAATAGACTTAATAAAAGAATTTGGCATAGTAGTGGGATACAAAATTAATCCCAAAGAAATCTATGACATTTTTATATCCTAATAGTGGAATTACAGAAAGAGAGACTAAAAAACAATCCCATTTAGCATCACACCAAAAAAATTAATATACCTAGGAATAAACCTAACTAAGGAAGTAAAGACCTATATGCAGACTGGTGCAGCCACTGTGGAGAACAGTATAGCGTTTCCTCAAAAAACTAAAAATGGAACTCCCATTTGACCCAGTAATCCCACTCTTAGGAATATATCCTAAGAAGCTAGAAACACCAATCAGAAAGGATTTATGCACCCCTATGTTCAAAGCAGCACAATATACAATAGATATAATTTGGAAACAGCCTAGGTGCCTGTCAGCAGATGAGTGATTCAGAGAACAATGGAATTCTATGCTGCCATGAAAAAAATAAATTCTTACCATTTGCAGCAATCTGGATGGAACTGGAGAGCCTTATGCTAAGAGAAATAAGCCAGTCAATGAAGGAGAATTACCACATGATCTCACTCATTTGTGGATAATAAAGAACATTATAAACTGATGAACAAATGATAGATACAGAGTCAGTAAAGCATCAACAGACTGTCAAATTACAAGAGGAAGGTAAAGGTGAGGTGGGGTAGATAAGAGGTCAACCAAAGGACTTGTATGCATGCATCTAAGCATAACCAATGAACACAAGACACTGGGGATTAGGGTATGACTGGAAGGGTGAGAGGCAATGGGAATATATGTATACATGTAACACATTAATAATTTTTAATAAGTAATTAAATAAATAAATAAATACTATGACTGTTTTATATTCTTTCTAAATATTTCTAATCATTTATTTTAAAGAAAATATCAAAAAATAGTATTAACTCTTATTTAACATGTTTATATGCAAGATAGACATCCCAATTTTCATTTCTTTCATTAGCTAGAGATAGCTTTTATGTTCTTTAGTTTAATTTAAATTATGAACTTTGTATTTATCTTATAACAATTAAAGAAGATAGAAATTAATCAAATTATCTGACTTAATTGATACCAAAGCCTAGTATTTTCATTACACTAATCAGCCATCAAATTTCTATTTGTGGACACAAGAAAATTCATTTTTATGCCTTAACCTTTAAAACTAATTGTTTCCAAACTCTTCATAGTGAATTCATCATTGGACTTCAGTTAATATATAATAACCTATGCATATCTTTTAAAATTCCAAATTCCTAGACCCCCACCGGAAAAGATGATGGTTTTGGATGGAGTGTCCATATCTGCATTTTACCAATATCCACGTATTACACTGGTCAGGAGGTTCTAGTACACTTTACTGCACCAAACCTCAGTAGAATTGACCTTGAGTATATGGCTTATATTTACTGAACATATTCAGTATTCTGGGCACTGTCTTTACATTATCTCCTTCTTGCACAATGCAGTCAGACCCCCAAATCTTTCTTCAGAAACTTCACTTTTCTTGA
Source organism: Lasiurus cinereus (assembly GCA_011751065.1). NCBI lineage: Eukaryota > Metazoa > Chordata > Mammalia > Chiroptera > Vespertilionidae > Lasiurus > Lasiurus cinereus. The sequence continues at coordinate 1,971,510 of JAAGEH010000049.1, forward strand.
AAATCATCCCTCTCCCCTTTGATTAATTCTTTATTTTCTTATATTGCAAGCTGTCTGACTTCCCACCTTCTTTGGAAAGACTTCTCTGTATGTGTAAATCTGTATATTTCTTTGTCTTCCTATACTAATGGCACATGTCACACTGAAACATGTTGAGAGAACATATATCAAGACAACAGATTCTGTTAAACTTAATATGCTATTTGTTCTATTGCCTATGGGTGTAAAAGATAAGAGGCTGAGGAACTAAAGTAATTTGTATATCCTTGAAGATTATTGAAGGTGTCATGCTTTGCAGATCCAAAAAAGGTTATCTCTCTTAGTACACTCACCTTTGGATGCTTCCATTTTAATTCTTTCCTACAACATAAATAAATTCATGATGGTACGCAAACTCTTAATGATGGCCTGGCTTCTGTGTCCCATTTGAATTGTTTTATAAACCCACTTTCTATTCCACCCACATTGAAATATTTATATTTTCTGGAAACTGTGTGGTTAAATATCCATGCCTTAAGACGTTTTGTTTCACTGTGCTTGTAATACCTTCTTTCTCAGATATTGAAGCAATTTTATTATAAAGCATTTTCATTATTGTATCTACAAGGGACACAGCAATATTATTCTTTTTGGAAACAAAACAATGAAAATCTATTTTATTCTTTATAATTAAAAAAACAGTTTAGGTACTCACTTATTTCTGGTGGGAATACAAAATTGTGTAAACACATTGGAAGACAGATAGGTCTTAGTTTTTCTTACAAAAACTAAATATACTCTTAATTATACATTCCAGCATAACATTCCTTGGTATCTACCCCAAATAGTTCACACAAAACCTGCAAAAATGTTTACAGCTGATTTATTTATAACTGGGAATACTTGGAAGCAAATAAGTTGTCCTTCAGTAAGTTAATGGATAAATAAACTTTAAGATATATACTGGAATATTAGTCAACACTAACAAGAAAGGAGGTATCAAGCCATAAAAATAATAGAGGAAATTTAAATACATATTACTAAGTGCGAGAAACCATTTTGAATAGGATATGTACTCTGTGGTTTTAGAAATATAACATTGTGGGAAAGGAAAACCTATATAGTAACAGTAATAAGACCAGTGACTATTAGATGTTGAGGGGGAAAAGTTATAAAGAGAGAACATAAAGAATTTTTAGGACAGTGAAAATACTACTTATGACACCATATGATGAATAATGTCATTATATATACATTTGTCCAAGTGTGTAAAATGTATAACACCAAGAGTGAGCCTTAGTATAAAATATGAGCGTTTGGTGATAATGGTGTGTCAATGTAGGTTCACCAATTGTAAAAAAAAAAAAATGTATCACTCAGGAGGAATGTTGATAAAAGGCACGCTATGCATGTGTTGGTCAGGAGATGCATGGGGAATATTTGTATCAAACTTTGATTTTGCTCTGAACATAACATTGCTTTTAAGAAAATATTTTTTATAAACCTATCTAAATTCAATTTCTGGAATGACAACATGAGGAGTTCCACAGATCTTCATGAGGAAAAGCCCAGTAAATAAAAATATTAAATCAACAATTTAAAGTCCCTCAAATGTGTTCTAAGTATATTAGCAAGTGACAAAATATTTCTTCACAAAATCTTAAAACTTAGTAAGAATAACAAGATTCTTTGGTTTTAGAACAACAGCATGCTTCTGCCCTCTCCTCCATCTGCCCAGCTCACCTCAACAAAAGCTCCAGTCCAGACAGATATACAGTATTCAAGAAGACAGGACTACTTCTAATTCAGACAAGAATAACCAAAAAGATAGGGTTCCCTTCAGCTTCCAGTCTTAGTATCTCGAGGTACCACTGTACTGACAACAAATAATTGATTTTAACCACTCTTTGATCATTGAATGACCAGAATGTGCCAGAAGACACAGCAAAATAATTTTGCTTCATGATGATGCACCATCACACACATCAAATCCAGTTAAAGACATGTTAAAAGATCTTGCCTGGGTCAAAACCGGTTTGGATCAGTGGATAGAGCATTGGCCTGCAGGAGGCGGCTGATCGATGTCTCTCTCTCATCGATGTTTCTAACTTTCTATTCCTTTCCCTTCCTCTCTGTGAAAAATCATTAAATATATTTAAAAAAAAAAAAGATCTTGCCTGGGAAGTATTAACCCACCACCATATTTACCAGACCTTACTGCATCAAATTACCACTTGTTCCGATCAATGTCACATGCACTTTCTGAGCAGCACTTCAAAACATATGAAGAAGTGGAAAATTGAGTCTCTGGATGGTTTGCTGCAAAACAAGAAAAGCTTTATTTGGACAATATCCACAAATTACCTGAAAGATGGGGAAATGTGTAGCTAGAGATGGACATTACTTTGAATAAATCACTTTTGATGTTTCTCTTGAAATTATCTTTTCTTTGATTACAAAACCCACATTATTAACATATACACCTAGTAGCCAAAAATTGGAACAAAACCAAATGCCCACCATCTGATAAATGAGTAAATAAAATGTGTTATACACATAATATAGAATCTCATTTGAAAAAAAATATATGGAGTTCTAATACATACAATTACATTGATGAATCTAGGAAACATTATGCCAATTATAGAAGCTAGTCACCAAGTACCACATAATGAATGTATCACTCATTTATCTGAAATGTTCAGAAAAGGCAGAACTGTAGAGACTTAAAAAAAAAAAAACCTAGCGGTCACTTGGAGATGGGGAAAGTAAAGGAATTAAGGATAATGACTAAGGGTGTAGGACTTCTTTTTGGTGTAATTAATATACAAAATTAAGTATGGTGATACATGCAAATTCTGTGGCAATACTGAAACTGAATTGTAGACTCAGGTGAATGTTAAGATATGTAAAACATTTCTTAACTACACTATTAAAAATCATATGGCTGTCCACACTTCGGTGGCTTGGTTGATTAGAGTGTCATACTCTACACTAAAAATATTACACATTTGAAACCCTATGTGAGGCAACGGATCAATGTTTATCTCTCACATCAATATTTCTCTCTCCCCTACTATCTCTCTAAAAAATCAGTGAACTCATCCTTAGGTGAGACTTAAACAAGCAAACATCTTTTTATTTGTCTGTGTGTCTATTTCAATCTATAAAGTGAAGCTCAGAGACAAGATATATGGTGATTTATTTTATAATCCATTCAGCTTCCTATATCTTTTTTTTCAGAATTTAATCCACTTATATTTAAAGTAATTATTGATAAATATATATTTATTGCCATTTTATTATTAATATTTTTATCTTCTTTTCTTTTGTTTTACAGTTCACTGAAATAGCTTTATTTTTTACTTGTTTTATTGTGTTACATATATACATATATCTCCATTGCCCCCCCTTTCCCAGGCATACCCCAAATCCCCAGTGTCTATGTTCATTGGTTATGCTTATATGCATGCATACAAGTCCTTTCATTGATCACTTATCTACGCCACCTCTCCTTATTCTTCCTACTATAATTTGACAGTCTGTTTGATGCTTTACTGCCTCTGTATCTATCCTTTTGTTCATCAGTTTACAATGATCTTTATTATCCACAAAAGAGTGAAATCATGTGGTGTTTCTCCTTCACTGACTGGCTTATTTCACTAAGCATAAAGCTCTCAAGTTCCATCCAGATGGCTGCAAATGGAAAGAATTCCTAATTTTTAATGACAGCATAGAATTCCATTGTGTAGATGTACCATAGTTTTCTGATCCACTCATCTGCTGACGGGCACCTAGGCTGTTTCCAAATTGTAGCTATTGTAAATTGAGCTGCTATGAACATAGGGGTGCATAACTTCTTTCTGATTGGTGTTCGTAATTTCTTAGGATAAATTCCTAAGAGTGGGATTGCTGGGTCGAATGGGAGTTCCATTTTTAGTTTTTTGAGGAATCTCCATACTCTTCTCTACAGTGGCTTCACCAGTCTGCATTCCCACAACCAGTGCACAAGGGTTCCTTTTTCTCCACATCCTCACCAACACTATCCTTTGTTGATTTATTGATGATTGCCATTCTGACAGGTGTAAGATGGTATCGCATTGTCATTTTGATTTGCATCTCTCGGATGATGAGTGACTTTGAATATGTTTTTCTGTGTTTCTTGAACTTCCTTCTGTCATCTTTCAAAAAGGTTCTATTTAGTTCCATTGCCCATTTTTTATTGGATCATTTATTTTCCTTTTATTAAGTTGTATAAGTTGGCTGTAGATTTTGGAGATTAAACCTTTATCAGTGATAACATTTGCACATATGTTCTCCCATACAGTGGGCTTTCTTGTTGTTTTGTTGATGGTTTCTTTGGCTGTGCAAAAGCTTTTTATTTTGAGGTAATTCCAATTGTTTATTTTCTCTTTAGCTTCCATTGCCTTTGGAGAAGTATCAGTGAAGAAGTTCTTTCGACATATATCTGAGATTGTGCTGCCTGTGGATTCCTCTAGTATTTTTATGGTTTCCCTTCTAATGTTTAAGTCCTGTATCCATTTTGAGTTTATTTTTGTATTTGGTGTAAGTTGGTGGTCCAGTTTCATTTTTTTGCATGTATCTGTCCAATTTTCCCAACACCATTTATTGAAGAGGCTATCTTGGCTCCATTGAATATTCATGCCTCCTTTGTCAAATATTAGTTGAGCATAGTGGTTTGGGTAGATATCTGGGTTCTCTATTCTCTTCCATTGGTCTATATGTCTTATGCCAGTACCAGGCTGTTTTGGGAACAGTTGCTTTGTAGTATAGCTTGAAATCTGGTAATGAGATCCCACCTACTTTATTCTTCTTTATCAGAATTGCTGTAGCTATTCTTGGTCTTTTTTTGTTCCAGATAAATCTATGAAGAATTCTTTCTATGTCTGTGAATATGCCTTTGGTATTTTAATGGGTAGTGCATTGAATCTATAGATTAGTTTGGGTAGTATGGACATTTTAATGATGTTGATTCTCCCAATCCATGAGCATGGTGTACTCTTCCACCTGTTAACATATTCCTCTATCTATTTTTTCAATGTCCTGTAGTTTTCTATATATATGTCTTTTACCTCTTTAGTTAGGTTTATTCCTAGGTATCTTAATTTTTTATTCATTTATTTTTTTTGGTGTGATGGTAAATGGGATTGAATTTTTTAGTCTCTCTTTCTGTAATTTCCCTATTAGTGTATAGAAATGCCACAGACTTCCTAGCATTAATTTTGTATCCTGCTACATTGCCGAATTCATTAATTAAGTCAATTAGTTTTGGAATGGAGTCCTTTGGATTTTTCATGTACTGTATCATGTCATCTGCAAATAAGGACAGCTTTACTTCTTTTTTTCCAATTTGGGATGCTTTTTATTTCTTGTTCTTGTCTAATTGCAATGGCTAATACTTCCAGTACTATGTTGAACAGAGAGGTGAGAGTGGGCATCCCTATCTTGTTCCTGTTCTGAGAGGAAATGGTTTTATTTTTTTCCGATTGAGTATGATGTTAGCTGTGGGTTTATCATATATGGCTTTTATGATATTGAGGTATGATCCTTCTATTGCCACTTTGCTGAGAGTTCTTATCAAGAAAGGGTGTTGGATTTTGTCAAATGCTTTTTCTGCATAATTGATATGACTATGTGATTTTATCTCTCAATTTGTTTATGTGATATATCACATTTATTGATTTGCAGATATGGTAGCATCCCTGCATTCATGGGATGAATCCTATTTGGTCATGGCGTATGAAATTTCTGATGTGCTGCTGGATCTGATTTGCTAGAATTTTGTTGAGGATTTTGGCATCTATGTTCATGAGAGATATTGGCCTATAATTATCTTTAATTGTGTTGTCTTTATCTGGTTTTGATATTAGGGTGATTCTGGCTTCATAGAAGTTTTTTTGAAATGTTTCTTCTTCTTGATTATTTTTTAATAGTCTGAGGAGGATAGGTTTTAATTCTTCCTTAAATGTTTACCAAATAAAACTCTCCTGTGTAGATATCTGGTCCTGGGATTTTATTTGCTACAAGCTTTTTGATGACTGCTTCAATTTCTTCCGTAGTTATTGGATGATTGAGATGTTTAGATTCTTCATGATTGAGTTTTGGAAGGTTATATTTTTCTAGGAATATGTCCATGTCTTGCAGGTTGTCCAATTTGTTGGAATAGAGTTGTTCATAGTATTTTTTAACAATTATTTCTATTTTGTCGAGGTCTGTTGTTATTTCTCCTCTTTCATTTCTGATTTTGTTTATTTGGGTCTTCTCTCTTTGCTTCTTGGTAAGCCTGGCTAGGGGTCCATCAATCTTGTTTATCCTTTCAAAGAACCAACTCTTTGTTTTGTTGATCTTTTGAATTGTTTCTTTTATCTCCATGTTGTTTATCCCTGATCTGATCTTTATTATTTGCTTTCTTCTGCTTACACTGGGCTTTTCTTGTTATTCTCTTTCTAGCTCTTTGTAGGGTTAGGTAATTTATTACCATTTTTCCTGTTTTTTGCAGTAGGCTTGTAGGGCTATGAACTTACCTCTCAAGACTGCTTTCACTGTGTCCCATAAATTTTATATTGTTGGGTTGTCATTGTCATTTGTTTCTATGATGTTTTTATTTCTTCCTTGATCTCTTTGGTTACCCAGTTGTTATTTAATAGCATGCTGTTTAGTCTCCATATGTTTGATTTCCTTCTATTGTTTTTAATATAGTTGATTTCTAGTTTTATGCCACTGTGGTCTGAGAAAATGCTTGATATGATTTCTATCTTCCTGAATTTGAATAAACTTTTCTTATGACCCAACATATATCTTTGAAAATGACCCATGTGCACTGGAGAAGAATGTATATTCTGGGGCTTTGTGGTGAAATGTTCTGAAGATGTCAATTAATTCCATCTGCTCTAGTTAGTCATTTAGGATTGATGTTTCTTTGCTTATTTTTTATTTAGAAGATTTGTCAAGTGGTGACAGTGGGGTATAAAGTCTCCTACTATGATTGTATTGCTGTCAATCTCTCCCTTAATATTCTCCAGGAGTTTTTTTTTTCTTTTATGTATTTAGGTGCTCCTATATACGGTGTGTATATGTTTACCAGAGTTATTTCTTCCTGTTGGATTGTTTCCTTTGGTATTATGAAGTGGCCTTCTTTATCTCTTGTTATGTCCTTCACTTTGAGATCTAATTTGTCAGATATAAGTATTGCAACCCCAGCTTTTTTTCATTTCCATTTGCCTGAAATATCATCTTCCATCCCTTCACCCTCAATCTGAGTGCATCTCTTTTCCTGATGAGGGTTTCTTGTAGACAGCAGATATATGGATCATGTTTTCTTATCCAATTAGTTACCCTATGATTTTGATTGGAGCATTTAATCCATTTACATTTAAAGTTATTATTGATAGGTATTTATCTGCCGCCATTTTTAGTCTTTACCACAGAGTTCCTTCTTCGCTTCCTATTTCTTTTTATTACAGTAGACCCTTTAACAATTCTTGCATTACTGGTTTGGTGGTAATATATTTCCTTGGTCCTTTTTTGTCTGTGGAGCTTCTGATTTCACCCTCAATTTTGATTGAAAGCCTTGCAGAGTACAGTATTCTTGGATTGAGACCCTTCCTTTCCATGACTTTGTATATTTAATTCCATTCCCTTCTGGCCTGATGAGTTTCTGTTGAGAAATCAGTAGCTAGTGTTATGGGAGTTCTTTTGTAGGTAACTTTCTGTTTCTCTCTGCCACATTTAAGATTCTTACTTTGTTGTTGGTGTTTGCCAATTTAGTTATAATGTGCCTTGTTGTGGTTGTTTTTTTTTGGGGGGGGGGTATTTTGTTTGGGACTCTGTGAGGTTCTTGGATTTGTATGGGTATTTCTTTCCTATATTGGGGAAATTTTGAGTCATTATTTCTTCAAACAGGTTCTCTAATCCTTGCTCTGTTTCTACTCTTTTTGGAACCCCAGTTATGCGGATGTTGTTTTGTTTCGTGTTATCCCAAAGTTCCCTTAGCCTCTCCTCTTGCTTTTTAATTTTTTTTTTCTAGAAGCTGCTGTACTTGGGTATTTTTTCTTACCGTGTCTTATAGCTCACTGATGCAGTACTCTGCTTCTTCTAGTCTACTTTTGATGTTTTCTATTGAGTTCTTTATAGCAGTGATGTCATTTTTTATTTCTTCTTGATTATTCTGCATTTCTTCTTGCTTCTTCTTTATTTCCTTTTGGGTCTTCTTCATTTCGTCTTGGCTATTACTCACATTGTCGATTTTGTCTTCCATTCTTTTCATCCACCTTACGATCATTTCTCTGAACTCTTTCTCTGGCAGGCTTATTTCTGCTTCTTTTTCATTTACTTCCTTTTCTGGTGATACCTGCCTTTCTGTCGTATGTGACCTGTTTCTTCTTCTGCTCATGGTCTTTCTTCTCCAGGTGTCTGGTTTTGTAGTTCTCTCTCCTACATTGATTCAAAGGCACAAACTATAACATGACCAGGTACAACACACAAGGCATTTACCTTTCTGTGTGCTGTGTGGATCTCCTCTGAGTCCGTGTGTCTATGCAGATTGGAGAGCGGTGTTCTGGGTCCCCCGGCTGTTTGGTGAGTGCTTCAGCTGCAGCTTTCAGACCGCCACAGATATCCACCTCTCTCTGCAAAATGGCACGGTTCTGTGTTCGTGCTGGTGGCTTTGGCAGACAAAAACCCCGTGGCAGTGGGGCTGTCTGGTCAGAAGAGGCCCGTCCAGCAGTCCCCCATCTTCTCCTGGAGGATAACTGACTCTTAACTTGCCAAGAAACACTCCCAGTGCAACTCTCAGCTGCTCTCTCTTCCTCTGCCCAGCGACAAAGCTCCAGACGCGTTTGTGTATTTTGCCGCCATTTTTCCTCTTCCTTTTCTTCTTTTTAAAAGAGACCCTTTAACATTTCTTATAATGCTGGTTTGGTGATAATGAACTTCTTTAGGCCATTCTTTATCTTAGAAGCTCTTCATCTGTTTTGTTGTTGTTGTTGTTGTTGTTGTTGTTGTTGTTGTAAATGATGGCTTTTCTTGGTAGAATAATCTTGATTGTAGGTCTTTGCTTTTCTTAACTTTGAATATTTCATATCATCCCCTCCAGTCTGCTAAGTTTCTGTTGAGAAATCAGCTGATGGTTGTATGGCTGCTCCCTTGTAAGTAACTTGCTGCTTCAAATATTCTCACTTTGTCTTTAACCTTTGGCATTTTAATTAGGATGTGTCTTGGTGTGGACCTTTATCAGTCCTTCATAAGGTACAGAAAGCTTTCTAACATTATTTTTTCAAATAGGTTTTCAATACCTTGTTCTCTCTTCTCCTTCCAGCGTACTCTTGATGCAAGAGTTGTTATACTTCTCCCAGAAGCTGCTTACACTGTCCTTATTTTCTTGAGTTCTCCTTGTTTTTTGTTGTTTTGATTGAGCATTTTCTGCTTCCTTAGCCTATAAGTTTCTGATTGGATCCTGTGTTTTATCTACTTTAGTTTTGATTCTTTTTAGTTATTGTATTATATTACTTACTGGTTCTTTTTTCTTTTTCTATCTCCATTATTGTGTTTCTCATCTCTTTGTTGGAGTTCTTATTAAGTGCACCTACTCTTTCCCGAAACTCATTGAGCAACCTCAGAACTTGTGTTTTAAAAACAGAATATTGTCCATTGCTTGTCTCTATGGTCTTTAGTTCTTTTTCTGTTGCTTGCTCTGTCCATTTGGGGCGTGTGGCTTTGTCTTCTCATTTGCAGCCACTCTGTGTTTGTTCCCATGTGTTAGGCAGCAATGCTGTTTCCATTTTTGGTAGATAGTGGCTTATTGGAGCCAGTGGTTTAGCCTCTTGGACAGGAATCTTGGAACTCCAGGTATGCCCCCCTAACCTAGGCTGTGAGCACCTTCTTGTCATAGTTGAGTCTTGATTGCTGATGACTTATCAAGGAGAGGGATATACCACCAGTGGAAGACTTGTTCTACAGGGCAGACATCACAGAGAAAGACTTGCTTTAGCTGGGCTCTGATGCCTGATGAGTCACCCTTGAGTTTGTTGCTCATGGAGGTTATTGGGTGGTGCTTCAGCATGGTCTGCCACTGCCACTGGGTGTGCTGGCTCCAGATGCCCCAGGAGGGGAAGGCAAAGGTAAACAACAGCCTGTGCCCTTCCTAGGGACACCCAGCATGAGCTGCATAGCAATCTACAAATGACTTTTAATAGTGCTGGGCTTGGAGATGCTGGGGAAAGGCTGTTTCAAACCAAGACCAGTAGCTGCTATTGCCAGTTCTGGAGCTACTTAACAATATAAGAGACATGATGCTGCTTGTTTGGTGTTTGTAAATCTTTGAGCAATTTCAGGAATGACCATATCATGAGTCAAAACAGACAATTTATATGGGAAAGACACTGGAAACATCTGGGGTGGGACATCAGATTTAGTGGGGTAGGATCCAGCAGGACAGTGTAAACAGTGTCAGCTATGTTGTTGGAGACACAGATACCATGCCCACTTCTGAGCTTTGCGGGGCAAAACTCGGCAAAGGAACGATGGCCACTGCAGCAATACTGTCCAAAAGAAAGCTGCCCTCCAACTCTCAGTGTACAATTCAGTTCTCTACTGTTTGTCTCTGAGGCCCCTGCACCCTCCACTCCAGCTGCTACCCTAACACTGGAACTCAGAGCAGGTGAGCCCCAGTAAGTCTGTGTGGAGGCCATTTCAGACAAATGCTTGGGACTTCATTCACTCAGCCAACATCTCCCCTGGTTTCCATAGCCAGTTGTCTTCCCGGGTCCAAAACCCCAGGGCTAGAGGGCCTGGTGTGGGGCTGGGACCCTTCACTTTTTGGGGAGGACCTCTAGAGCCCAGATATCTTTCCCAGTTTGAGCCGCCACATTTGGATGTGGAACCTACTTATTTTGCATCTCTGCCCCTCTTGCCAGTCTCCAGATGGCATTTTTATATTCTTAATATAGGTCTTGGGTTCTGCTGTATCTCAGATGGTTCTGAATGAGGGCTGTTTGTAGTTTAGTTGTGATTTTGAAGTGCTTGTTGTGGAAGCACCACATTTATATAGTCTGTCATCTTGATCAGAAGCTTACTGTAGAATCCTCCAATTCAGTTATTTAATCTCAGTATCAGTACATTTGCATATATAATTATTTTTCATTCCTCAAACTTAAATAATATTTGTTATTTATCCAGTAAAAGAATGGATATTCAATTTGTTTACATTGTCCTTCCACTCCACTTTTTCTGATACTGAGCTTTGAAGTTATTTTAAAATTCGTATAATTATGATGAATTTAAATGATATACTAATACTTTTTTTTTAGCTTTTTTCTTTCTTTGAGTTATAGCTGTAGGTCAACTACTTGGCAATGTAAACATAGTGGAAATCCAAAACCTTCCTTGCACTCTCTTCCCCTGCTTCATCTTCCCAAATTCTCTCAACTATCTTTAGAGTATCCATTGTGTAACCATAATAACTCATCTTTTATCTCTATAGGGTGCTATGGTTTGCTTTGTGGTCAGATTATCCATTTCTTAAAAAGTGGTTGTTGTTTTTTTGTTTGTTTGTTTGTTTGTTTTTCTAATGTTCTATTTTTTTCTTTTTATCAAATTTTGTTAGAGAAAAACTGTCATTTTTACCATATCATAGCAGACCATGCAGATCCTTCTAACAGATTTGGATATAATGTTTTGTTTTGGCTGGAGCCTTTCTTATCAGAGTTCCTGGACTCCTGAGCTAATTTGTCTGTCTGTTTCCTAAGCCTGCTAATTAATGTTCACTCTATCCTTTCTTCAGACAGACTTTTGAGTAAGTCCCATTCTTTTACTTTGCATATCTACTTTTCTCTTGGTTTTGACACATTTTGTTGTTTTACTTTGTAATGATTCATTTTGTTTTTGACCAGGGTATAGACATTTCATTAGAAAGTGTACATGGAAAACATATTTTGAATTTCTACAAGTCTGAAAATAACTTTATCTTTGCCCTACCAACACTAACTAATATTTTGTCAAAGTATTAAATTGTATATTCAAATTTTCCCTCAAGAACTTTGAAGACTACATTATTTATTTATGTTATCCAAGATTGTTAACAAGAACTTTAATATCAAAACTTTATTTCTTTCTACCTACCTGTCTTCCATCTTTTTCTTCTCTTCTCTTTCCCCTATCCTCCGTCTTTTCTTTTTCAACCCTTTCTATTTTGTTTGTTTTTTTTGTTTGTTTTTTTCTAGACAATTATAGGATCTTCTGGTTAATGTTGGTCTAGATAGGGTCTTTATATATTCCATTTGCTACTAGATGTGAGTTCTCCATATTAAAACTCATGTTTTGTGGGTTGTTGTTTTTTTCCATCTTGGAAAATGTTCTTAAATTACTTCTGACTTCTTTCTATGAAATGCCTTATGGAAGAATATTGGGACTTCTGGACTGATTATATTTATTATAAATACTAGAGGCCTGGTTCATGAAATTTGTGCATGGATGATGGATGAGGAGGGTGGTCTCCTCAGCCCAGCCTGCACCCTTTCCAATCTGGGACCCTCAGGCATCCCTCTCACAATCCTGGACTGCTGGCCCCTAATTGCTCACCAGTCTGCCTGCCTGATCACCCCTAACTGCCTCCTGATTCCAGCCAGGTCACCCCCCAACTGCCCCCTCTGTGCCAGTCTGGTTACTTCTAACTGCCCCCCACCAGCTTAGTCACCCCTCACTGCCTCCACTGCTAGCCTAATCACTCCCAACTTCTCCCCTCTGCTGGCCCCCAACTGCAACCTTCGCCAGCCTGGTCGCTCCTAACTGCCCCTCTGCTGGCCTGGTTACCCCAATGGACCCCCTCTGCAGCCTGGTCGCTCCTAACTGCCCCCTCTGCTGGTGTGGACACCCCCAACTGCCCTCTGCTGGCCTGGTCACCCTCACACCCCCTCCCCCACTGGCCAGATCGCCTTACACAGCCTGCTGTTCGGTCATTTGGTTGTCCCTTACTATCCCCGCTGCTGACCTGGTCATAGGCAGCCATCTTGTGAGGGCATGAGGGTTAATTTGCATATTACCTCTTTATTAAATGGGATCATTCTACGATTCCTGTATTCTTTACCTTAATTTTGATAATTTTCTAGTTTTCCCTCAAATATACCTAAAAGTAATTGATTGTTTTTGTAATTTATACTCTTTAAGATTTCTATTTTTAAAATGTTCTAATTGTTCTCATTTAATGAAACAAACATTTCCCAAAATTCTCTTGGATATTATTATTTTGTTTGTTTGTGCATTGTTGTTGTTTATGTCTACTAAGTTGCCTCTACTTAGGAATCAATTGTTCTGCTTTTTTTTTTTTTGTTATGGTTCTATTCTGTATATTTCATGGTAATCCTTGCTATTTATGAGAGAAGTTTTGGGAAATAACTTCTATTAATAATTTATTTTCTTATTTATTTAGCAGACTGACCTTCAGTTACTCTCATAATCTTAGTTTACTTTTCATTGCCACCTTGCTCTTGCCTACTGTGAAGCAGACCCATTCCCCATGCAGACTACAGCCCAGTCCTCACAATACAGCATTGTTACTATCTTCACTATGTTTTACACATTAGCATGGTTTTTATTAGCTTTAATATTTTAATGTCTTAAACTATTTAACTCACTGAAGAACCTCCCTTATATCTGTACTAGTGTCTTATTCCTGCTGTAATAAGAAAAAGTTGATGAATCTGAACAACATCATTTATTACCTTATGGTTCTGGATCTCAGCAATGTACAATGGCTTTTAGGAAGCGAAAACCGTGATGTCTATAGAACTGTGGCTGTACTCATACTGATGTACTTGGGAACCATGCTGGTCCTTGTCTTTTTTAGCTTCTCTAGGCTACTGATTTCTTTAGCTCATGGTCACTTCTATTATCATGCCAGCAGTAGTGTTCATAAATTTATCTTAGTGTCTCTGATCACTGTGTCCACCTTCATATTATCTTCTCTGCCTCTGACATGTTTTGTTTCCTTCTCATAAGGATGCTTATAATTATGTTGGGGCACCAAAATAATTCATGATAGCATACCCATCTGAAAAGCTTTAATTTAATTACATTTGCAAGTCTGGTATGTAGAGCAGCATATTGATAGGTTCCAAGGATTAAAGTGTGAACTTTAGGAGTTATTATTTAATTGGCCACACTATGCTGGACATGTAATTCCCCTTTCATTCATGTACTTCTTTTATTATGATGGGATATTGAGATAAAGATAACATTCTAATGTTATTGACTTTAAAGATAGAAATTTTAAAAATTTATTTAAGATCAATATCTATGACTTGTGCATCCTGAGCTGTTAGCATATTGCTTGGTACTATGCAGGTATACAGAAATAAATAAAATAAAATATATTGTTCATTTCATATGACACATATACATATACAAATACATTTTTACATGAGACAGTAAATAATTAGAAAATAAATTTTACCATATGATTGATATATATATATATAGATAGATAGATGTGTATTCTTCACAGGTCTCTGGGATATTTAAATGTGTGCTCAATCCTCTCTCTTCTCATGTCCCACCACCGTAGATCATGTACCTGTCACGTAATAGGTGCAGGGAAAATATCAGTGGAATAAGTAACTTAGATCTGTATGAGTGTACTTTCATGCCATGAGCGTCAATGATGTTCCATTTGTGGGAAGATCTGAGCCAGGTGAACAGCCACACAATATAGTCTATACTGAACAGTAAAATCTGGTTTAATGTGTTAAATTGTAGAGTGCTTTCTTCCTAATATGCTATTTAGATGCTCAAAGAAAACAGGTTAGTAATTATCATTATCCCTCTTTTCATAAAAAGGGACCTTAAGTATAAAGTTTTTAATCAACTTTTAAGATTTGACAACTAAAAGGTAGCTGAACTAGCATTGCAGACTAAAGTTTATTGGTCAAAGCCCATATGTTTTCTATTACATTTAGCTAATGTTCTTTGTTAATTTTGAACCATTTTCATGAATAGATCTCACTCAGGAAATGTGCTTTGGGTTGTATTTTATTGAAATTAATGCAGAAATATTTTTAGTAGTCTGGTTTTTACATGGGACACTTGTGTCCAGTAATGACCTTTTTATCTATGAGGCTTCAAGTGGAGGTACAATTGCAAGAATAGAAAGGTTTGCTATGCTTGTGTTTGCTCTGTGTCCCCAGGCCCAGGACAGATTACTTGCTTCCTACTTAGTTGCTCTGCCTTATACATAGTCTTCTAGGTTGCTATATCCATCTATCAGAATTGTCATATGATTTTATTTCTGTTTCTTGTGTTTACTTGTGTTATTGACAAGCTGGTTTTAGCCACATATCCGCAAAATCATTCACTCAATAGCAAATTCTTGGGTTATAAAAAATAAATAAATGCAAAAAAATGGGCACTCAATAATAGACATATATTTAGCATAGAAACAAACAAATATTTATGTCTCTGAAGGGAGCTATTTTACCTCAATAAAGGTGAAGGCAAGCTGAATTTTGAGCAATGACAAAAAACAGTGGGACCAAAAAACAGGAGAAGGGAGTGATTTCATACTCAATTCCGTTGAGGGATATGTCTTAAAACTGCCTGACTCAGGTAGCTAATTGTTTAGTGAGAAATGTGGAAAACAAGTGTCTCTGTGTGTGTTTGTGTAGTGTTACCATTTAATAAAAAGCTAAAGACTAGAGTAAAGCAGCTTAGGATAAAAATAAAATGTTAGGCCCTGACCAGTATGGCTCAATTGGTTGGAACATCATCCCATATACTGAAAGGTCATGGGGTCAATTTACAGTTACACACATACATAGGTTGCAGGTTCAGTCTCCTTGTTTGGCCTTATACAAGAGGCAACCAATCAATGTTTTTCTCTCACATTAATGTCTCTCTCTCTCTCTCTTTCTCTCTCTCTCTCTCTTTCTCTCTCTCTCTCTCTCTAATCAATAAATATATCCTCAGGTTAGGATTAAAAAATAAAATAGCCGAGACCAGTTTGGCTCAATGGATAGAGCATAGGCCTGCGGACTGAAAGGTCCCAGGTTCGATTCCGGTCAGGGGCATGTACCTTGCTTGCGGGCACATCTCCAGTGTGGGGCGTACAGGAGGCGGCTGATTGATGTCTCTCTCTCATTGACGTTTCTGACTTTCTATCCCTCTCCCTTCCTCTCTGTGAAAAATCAATAAAATATATTTTAAGATAATAAAAAATAAAATATTATTTTTCGACATGATAAACTTGATGTTATCATTAGAGATAATCAAAAGAATTATTGAGTAGCAAATTGATAAACAAATTAGTATTTGGGCTATAATTGTTAAAGAGAGATACACATTTTGACACCTGAGGATCTGGGATGTGGGATAACATTTTCCCATGGCAATGATGGGGCAGACTGGAAAGCAAACATATTTTAAATGGGGCAATTACTGTCCAGTACAGTTCCTGATGGTCTCCTCACATTACATCTAAGTATATTATTTAATTGCTTAAAATCTTTATATTGGCTATTATTTGTGTTCCGATGGAGGATTTACATTTTAGAACTTTCACTGAAAAAAGACAAATAAAGAAAAATACTTAACTTTTATTATTTTCTTGTCTCCTCCAAATAATAATAACATGTCTTGGTATATAGATAAAATATGTTATTAATACAAGTTCATCCAGGAACCAGATTAATAATGGTGGCTTCCCAAACTTTTTCTTTCTGACATCCTAATTTATCTATAAACTCCAATAAAATTCCAAGAGCTGCAATGGGACATTGTTGGCAAAATAGCACAGGAAAAGAGAACTGGCAGGAGGACATTTCCATTCTACACTGAGCTTTCTATCATTGGGCCTGTTTCCACCTGCAAAGTTGTCAGATCTTTTACTTTTCAGTTGTGGCTCTGATGTGAACTGCAGGGAAATAAGGTTTCCAAACAGGATTCTGCTCTTGCTTGCTCCATATCTGGAATCAAAGCAAATAATGCGGGGAAGACTGAGAGATAGCAAAGGAGGGTTACTAAATAGTCTTATTCCAACATAACCTAAGAGAACAATTTGTGAGTATGACAGTAGATATTGCAATTCACTATTATTTTGTAGCAATGAAATTGCTGCTACTGCTGTGAGCACATAGCAGGTGTTTGAAAGTTGGCAACTTTTATGAAAGTCATTTATATTACAGAACATTTTATGTAAACAGTGGCAATAATAATAATAAAACTGAACTGTTTCAGGAATAAGATGTAAATATTAGGAATGAGTTTACTTCAAAGATTTTGGGCAATTGTGCCTGAATTAAAATAAAGACTATATTTGACATATTTTTTTTTGCCCTGACTCATGCTGACATATTATTCACCACCATCACCCTGTAGAGATTCCTGTTAACTTTTGTGAATTTGCTGTTTTAAAGTTGGTAACAACATTATTTCATTTATCAAGGTTCCCAATTGTTCAGTGCTTCTGAGTTTTGGTAA
Organism: Lasiurus cinereus; assembly: GCA_011751065.1. Taxonomy (NCBI): domain Eukaryota; kingdom Metazoa; phylum Chordata; class Mammalia; order Chiroptera; family Vespertilionidae; genus Lasiurus; species Lasiurus cinereus. The sequence continues at coordinate 1,988,973 of JAAGEH010000049.1, forward strand.
ATTATATATACATCAGAGAGATGGATACATAGATAGATATAAATACATGATGATAGATGATAAAGACATATAGATATAGATACAGATACAGACACAGATACACATACAAATATAGATACAGATATATATAGATACTAGAGGCCTGGTGCACGGGATTGGGCCAAAACAGGCTCTCTGACATCCCCTGAGGGTTCCCAGTTGCAAGAGGGTGCAGGCCAGGTGCGATTTGGCCCAGGGAGGGACACAAAATGTTGGCCAGCTGAGGAGAGACCATGGGAAGGCTCCAGGGCATGTCCGCCTGTCTTGCTCAGTCCCAATCAGCTGGACCCCAGAAGCAAGCTAACCTACTGGTTGGAGCGTCTATCCCCTGGTGGTTAGTGCACATCATAACAAGCAGTTGAGTGGCCTTAGCATATCATCCTCAGCATATTATGCTTTGGTTAAACTGATGACCAGGTGACTGGACACTTAGCATATTGGGCTTTTATTATATAGGAATATATTGTTATAACTTCCTATATAATAAATCCTAGTGACTGAATGGCAGAACAACCAGTCAACCAGTCACAATGACGTGCACTCACCACCAGGGGTGAGATGCTCAACTCAGGAGCTTTCCCCTGCTAGCCAGAGGGCAAGTCTACAGTTGCTTGGCTGACCATGATGAGCAGCACTAACACAGTCAGCTGATCCCCACAGGCCACACTCCCCACCAGTGCACGCATCCTATGCACTAGGTCTCTAGTCTATATAATAAAAGCCTAAGTGACCATTAGGGCAAAATGATCAGAATGACAGCGCTACAATGTGCACTGACGACCAGGGGGCAGATGCTCAAGGCAGAAGCTCTCCCCTGGTGGTCAGTGCAGTTCCACAGGGGCAGTGCTGTTCAGACAGAAGTCAGACTCAGGGCTAGCAAGCACACTGGTGGTGGCGGAGGCACTAAGGAACATCCAGCCAAGCATTAAGGAGCAGTGAGCAGTTTGGCGGTAAGGATCTAGAGGTCCTGAACTGCAGAAGAGATGTTCAACTGCCAGCTATGCCACAAGGGGTCCTGAACTGCAAGACTGGGGCTAAGGGACCCTCCCACAGTGCATGAATTTTGTGTACGGGGACTCTAGTAAAAATATATCTATATATTTTCAATGACATCCAGAAACCACAGTACTAGCCCTAGGAATATTAAAATTATTTCTCTGTTCATCATTGGGAATCTTAACTTTTAGTGATCACATAACTTTGTATAGATCAGACTCTCCTTGAAGACTTACTGTTTTTTTTTTGGTTTGGTTTTGTTTTGTTTTTGGGATATATAGTCAGAGTTTTAGTGTTTTTTTGTTTGTTTGGGTTTTTTTTTAGAGACATTTTTTTAATTAATTTTTTTATACATATCTTCCCATTGCCCCCTCCCTCCCAGGCATACCCCAACCCCCCACTGTCTATGTTCATTGGTTATGATTATATGCATAGATACAAGTCCTTTGATTGATCTCTTATCTACCTCACCTAACTTTAATCTTCCTGCTGTAATTTCACAGTCTGTTTGAAGCTTTACTGTCTCTGTATCTATCCTTTTGTTCATCAGTTTATAATGTTCTTTATTATCCCCCAATGAGTGTGATCATGTGATGCTTCTCCTTCATTGACTGGCTTATTTCGCTAAGCATAAGGCTCTCCAGTTCCAACCAGGTTGCTGCAAATGGTAAGAATTCCTTCTTTTTAATGGCAGCATAGAATTCCATTGTGTAGATGTACCACAGTTTTCTGATCCACTCATCTGCTGAAGGGCACCTAGGCTGTTTCCAAATTGTGGCTATTGTAAATTGTGCTGCTCTGAACATAGGGGTGCATAAATCCTTTCTGATTGGTGTTTGTAATTTCTTAGGATAAATTCCTAAGAGTGGTATTACAGGGTCAAATGGGCGATCCATTTTTAGTTTTTTGAGGAAACTCCATACTGTTCTCCACAGTGGCTGCACCAGTCTGCATTCCCACCAACAGTGCACAAGGGTTCCTTTTTCTCCGCATCCTCGCTAGCACTTGTCGTATGTTGATTTGTTGATGATTGCCATTCTGACAGGTGTAAGATGGTATCGCATTGTCGTTTTGATTTGCATCTCTCTGATGATTAATGACTTTGAACATGTTTTCATGTGTCTCTTGGCTTTCCTTCTGTCGTCGTGAAAGCAGTCTTGAGAGGGAAGTTCATAGCCCTACAAGCCTACTGCAAAAAACAGGAAATAATGGTAATAAATCACCTAAACCTACAACTCAAAGAGCTAGAATGTGAGCAACAAGAAAAGCCCAGTGTACTCAGAAGGAAGGAAATAGTGAAGATCAGAGCGGAGATAAACAACTTGGAGACCAAAGAAACAATTCAAAAGATCAACAAAACAAAGAGCTGATTCTTTGAAAGGATAAACAAGATTGATGGACCCCTAGCCAGGCTCACCAAGAAGCACAGAGAGAAGACCCAAATAAACAAAATCAGAAATGAAAGAGGAGAAATAACAACAGACCCTGTGGAAATACAAAGGATTGTTAAAAAATACTATGAACAACTCTATTCCAACAAATTGGACAACCTGCAAGAAATGGACATTTTCCTAGAAAAATATAACCTCCCAAAACTCAATGAGGAGGAAGCCAAACATCTCAATAGTCCAATAACTATGGAAGAAATTGAAGCAGTAATCAAAAAGCTTCCAGCAAATAAAAGCCCGGGTCCAGATGGCTACAGAGGAGAGTTTTACCAAACATTCAAGGAAGAATTAAAACCTATCCTCCTCAGACTATTCAAAAACATTCAAGAAGAAGGAATACTACCAATCCCAATCACCTTCTATGAAGCCAGCATCACCCTAATACCAAAACCAGATAAAGACAACACAATGAAAGAGAATTATAGGCCAATATTTCTCATGAACATAGATGCCAAAATCCTCAACAAAATTCTAGCAAACCGGATCCAGCAGTACATCAGAAAGATCATACACCATGACCAAGCAGGATTCATCCCAGGAATGCAGGGATGGTTCAATATCCGCAAATCAATAAATGCGATACATCACATAGACAAATTGAGAGATAAAAATAACATGGTCATATCAATTGATGCAGAAAAAGCATTTGAGAAAATCCAACATCCTTTCTTGATAAAACTCTCAGCAAAGTGGGAATAGAAGGATCATACCTCAACATCATAAAAGCCATATATGCTAAACCCACAGCTAACATCATACTCAATGGGCAAAAACTAAAACCATTTCCCCTAAGAACAGGAACAAGACAGGGATGCCCACTCTCACCTCTCCTGTTCGACATAGTACTGGAAGTATTAGCCATTGCAATTAGACAAGAAGAAGAAATAAAAGGCATCCAAATTGGAAAAGAAGAAGTAAAGCTGTCCTTATTTGCAGATGACATGATATTGTACATAAAAAACCCAAAGGATTCCATTCCAAAACTAATTGACTTAATTAATGAATTCGGCAATGTGGCAGGATACAAAATTAATGCTAAGAAGTCTGTGGCATTTCTATACGCTAATAGTGAAATTATAGAAAGAGAAATTAAAAAAGCAATCCCATTTACCATCGCACCAAAAAAATTAAGATACCTAGGAATAAACCTAACTAAAGAGGTAAAAGACCTTTATGCAGAAAACTACAGGACACTGAAAAAAGAGATAGAGGAAGATGTTAACAGATGGAAGAGCATACCATGCTCATGGATTGGGAGAATCAACATCATTAAAATGTCCATACTACCCAAAGCAATCTACAGATTCAACGCACTACCCATTAAAATACCAACGACATATTTCACAGACCTACAAAGAATTCTTCACAGATTCATCTGGAACAAAAAAAGACCACGGATAGCTACAGCAATTCTGAGAAAAAAGAATAAAGTAGGTGGGATCTCAATACCAGACTTCAAGCTATACTACAAAGCAACTGTTCTCAAAACAGCCTGGTACTGGCA
>JAAGEH010000049.1:1994358-2046173 GCA_011751065.1 Lasiurus cinereus
CATTTCTTCTTGTTTATTCTGCACCTCCTCTAGTTTCTTCTGCATTTCTTCTTCATGCTTCTTCACCTCCTCTAAGTTCTTATTCGTTACCTCTTGGCTCTTACTCATATTGTCAAATTTGTCTTCCATTCTTTTCAACCACATTATGATAAATTCTCTGAACTCTTTCTCTGGTGGGCTTATTTGTGGTTCTATTTCGTTTACTTCCTTTTCTGGTGAAACCAGCCTTTCTGTCTTTTGTGGGCTGTTTCTTTTTCTGACCATGGTCTTTCTTCTCTGGGTGTCTGGTTATGTAGTGCTCTCTCCTACATTGACTGAAAGGCACAAACTACAACACGACCAGGTACAGCACACAAGGCACTGAGTAGAAATGTATTCAAGATGTTAATAATCACAAATAAGGTGACCACCAATGAAGGACAAATTAGGGGTAAATAGAGAAAGAAGAAGAGGAAAATGAGGAAGAAAGAAGTGCCAAAATCAAATTGGGAGAGTGAGGAAAAAAAAGATAAATAAATGAACAATAAAATAAAATAAAATAAAATAAGAAAATAAAAAGGAGAAAAAGGAGAATGAAAGAGGAAGAGAAAAAAGTCAGAGAGAAAAGAAAGTGTATAAGAGAGAAAAGAGGAACAAAATATAGATGTCAGGAGAGAAGTTCAATAGAACAGTCACTAATCCCAATAAAGGCCAGCAACCATACCTAGAGATTGATGCAAATTGCAAATAGCAACTGGTATTGAGGGAGATGAGGGAAAAAAGAGGTAGAAAACAAAGCAAGCAAAAAGCAAAATAAAACAAGTAGAATAAACTAAAACAATCTCTCAAAAAAATTTCAAAAAATCGATATAATCACTTTTCAGGCAAATAGCAACAAAAGGACATAGAGAAAAAACAACTTTTTGGCTAGTGAAGACAAGAGGGGAGAGGTTTGTGTGGACTTGTAGTAGGGGATTTGAAATTAGATATATAAATGGGGTGAAATTTTAACCAGGTAAAGAGAAAAATAGGGAGAATCTAAAGTTGGAAAAGGGAAAGAGAAACAAGACAGCAAAATGGGGAAAGTTAGGAGGAAAGTGTTGGCATAAAGGTGGAGTTGAGTTGGAGTAAAATTATGCTAATGGGAAGATGAAAATAGAATGTAGAACTCTAATCCCGAAATAAAATAAAGAGAAAACAAAATGACACTTTTTTTTCCCAAAAGTGGTAAAGTACTAGTAGTAATTAATAATACTAGTTTAAAACAAAAATGTAATAATTATAAAGGTCAAATCAATTGAGGCAGAAAGAAAAAAAATTCTTTTAATTATAATATATGAAAATGAAAAATAAAGAATTTTAATTTAAAAAAAGAAAAAAGGAAAAAAAACAAAAGAAGAAAAATAGAATGATCCTTCACTTCCACTATTATTCTGCTTGGCACTCCTGTTTCCCAGTAGGGGAGGTATTGCAGTTCCTTGTGTTCCCCTCTTGGTGTTTTAATCTCTTTATTCTCTTGTGGTTATGCGAGAGTCAATTTGTGTGTCATCCATTGGGTGGCAGTGTTTCGGAATTGATCTCTGAGACAAAGCACAGGACCTCTCTAGGCTGTGCTCAGATCCTGCTATTCTGTGGTTCCCAAAACCAGTTTGTGGGGGTTTTGCAGCCTGGACACTGCAATAACTCCCAGGCTGTCCCTCTGCCCCAGAGAAAAAGAAAAAAAAAAAGAGTTGTTTTCTGGAGCTCTCCTCTGTCAACAGCTCAGAGGGTTTGCCTTCACACTCAGGGATCACGCCCTGACCACCTCTGCGGACCTCTCCAGAGGCAGCTTTCCCGCAACCCGGCTCCCACAGTGTGCGGGTCTCTGCCCTGCGGGGGTAGGAGACCGCACCCTGGCCCAGGCTAAATCTGACCCTTCCGCGCGCGTGCGCAATGTGGATCTCTGAATCCTCCGCCTGCGCGTCTGTGCCGCCTGGGAGGCCGCGCTCTGGGTCCTGGCTGCTCTGTGGGTGCCTCCGTCAGCCGCAGCTTTCAGACCTCGGCAGACATCCACCTCCCCCTTAAGTCAGGCGCAATCTGACCTTTCCGTGTGCTCTGTGGATCTCTGATTCCGCCACGTGTCTGCACCGATTGGAGAGCGGAGTTCTGGGTCCCCGGGTCCCTGGCTGCTCGATGGGTGCCCAGCCGAAGGCTTCAAACCCTCGCAGACATCCACCTCCCACTGCAAGATGGCTCGGGCTCCGCGTTCGCGCTGGTGGCTCCGGCGGACAAAAACCCCGTGGCAGTGGGGCTGCCTGGCCGGGAGAGCCCCTTCCAGCAGTTCTCCGCCTTCCCCTGGGGGACAACTGACTCCTAGCTTGCCAACAAACACTCCCAATGCAACTCTCAGCCGCTCTCTCTCCCTCTGCCCAGCGACAAAGCTCCAGACGCGTCCATCTACTCCGCCGCCATTTTCTCCTGTCCGAAGACTTACTGTTTTAAGTGAAGTGATAGCCTTTATTAAATTAACTCCTAGAAAGAGATAAGATTGCAGTAGTTTGAATTTTCTAGTTTATCCCTAAACCTCTGTTTGTTTCAGTTAGTAAAATTTTGTACACTAATCTTAATCAAGTACATCAACTAAGAAAAAGAGTAAGAAATATGTTTCCTGTATCAAGCTGTGTGTAATCTTAAAAACACATTAAACGTTTAACTTACCATGCTATTTTATATTTGCAAGCTAGCACAAAATTTCCTTGAAACAATTGTTAGAATGAACACAGTTAAATTGCACATTGATTTCAATATAAAATGTAAACAAACTTAAAAACTAGATATTTAAAAAGCAGAAAATGAGCCTGTGAAAATTCAAGTATTTTTCTAACGAACTTGAATATAATGTATAACTTATCTAGCATTTCAGCTAAGTACTTCCTTCTCTCTCACTATCTTTTCATCTTTCTCACGTCTCTCCCATTCTCCTCACCATCTTCCTCTCTCTTTCCCTTCCTTCCTTTCTATCTTCTTTTCCTTTTTCCCTCTTACCTCCCTCTCTCCCAACCCAGTGCAGTCCTTATTATCCTTTTTAACGCTGAAAAGGATTCCATTGTATTACTAGACCCCATTTTGCTTTTCTATTTATCTACTGATGGATCCTTGGGTTATTTCTACCTTTTGGTTATTGTGAACAACGCTGCTAAAGACATGAAACTACAAATATTTATTTGAAACCACTTTCAAAGCTTTTAAATATATATTCAGAAGCAGAATTGCTGAATCATAGGTTCTTTGATTTTTAATTTTTTAAGGAAAGACTACATCATTTTTCTAGTGGCTGTCCCATTTATATTCCAAAACAACAGTACAGAAGGATTCCAATTTCACCACATCCTTGCTAATACTTATGTTATTTTTATTTTTTCTTTATAATGTCTATTCTAACATGTGCCAGATAATATCTCATTGTCATTTTTATTTAAATTTTCCCTAATGATTAGTGGTTTTAGGCAAGCTTTCATGTGTTTTTTGGTCATTTGTCTTTTTATTTATTTTTTTGTCTTTTTTTTATTAATTTTTTATACATATCTCCCCATTGCCTCCCCTCCCTCCCAAGCATACCCCAACCCCCCAGTGTCTATGTTCATTGGTTATGCTTATATGCACACATACAAGTCCTTTGATTGATCTCTTATCTACCTCACCTAACTTTAATCTTCCTGCTGTAATTTCACATTCTGATGCTTTACTACCTCTGTATCTATCCTTTTGTTTTTTTTAGAAAAATGTCTTTTCAAATCCTTCACTCATTTTTTAATTGAGTTGTTGATAAAGCAAAGTTCTTTATATATTTTATATGTAAAACTTCTAACAGACACATAGTTTGCAAATATTTCTCCCATAGCATGAGTTGCCTTTTTACTCTGTTCATTGTGTCCTTTGATGCACAGAAGTTATATATTTTTCTGTAGTGCAATTTATCTTTAATTTTTTCCCTGAGTTCTTTTTGTGACACATCCAATAAATCATTGCCATATCTAATGTCATGAAGCTTCCCCCTATGATTTTTTTCAAAGAGTTTCATTTTATAGTTCTAGATTTATGGTCTTTGTTTCATTTGGGGTTAATTTTTATATAAAAAGTTACAACTTCATTTTTTTGTATGCAGATATCCAGTTTTCCCAACAACATTTGTTTGTCCTCTGGTGAATAGTATTAATAAATTTGCTGAAAATGATTTACCATATAGGCAAGGACTTATTCTGGCTTCTATTCAATTTTATTGGTCTATATATTTGCCTTTATGGTAGTACCACACTGAATTAATTACAAAAGTTTTATAATAAGTTTAAGTCAAAAAGTGTGAAACCTCCAACTTTGTTCTTTTTCCCCCCATTTTTTATGGATTAAGGTATTACATGTGTATATATCTTCCCATTGCCCCCACATCCCACTCCCAAACATGCCCTCACCCACCAATGTCTTACGTCCATTGGTTATGCTTATATGCATGCATACAAGTCTTTCAAATGATCAATTATCTCCCCGCTCTTCCCCAACTTTCCCACTGTAATTTGACAGTTTGATGCTTTACTGCCTCTGTATCTATCTTTTTGTTCACAAGGATGTACTGTTCTTTATTGGCACAAATGAGTGAGATCATATGGTATATTTCTTTCATTGACTAGCTTATTTCACTTAGCATAATGCTCTACAGTTTCATCCAGGTTGCTGCAAATGGGAAGAATTCTTTCTTTTTTATAGCACAGTAGTATTCCATTGTGTAGTTATACCATGGTTTTCTGATTCACTCATCTGCTGATGGGCACTAAGGCTGTTTCCAAATCTTAGCTATTATCAATTGTGCTGCTATGAACATAGGGGTGCATATATCCTTTCTGATTGGTGTTTCTAGTTTCCTAGGATATATTCCTAGAAGTGGTATTACTGGGTCAAATGGAAGTTTCACTTTTAGTTTTTTAAGGAAACTCCACAAAGGCTGTGCCAGTTTACATTCCCCCAGCAATGCACGAGGGTTCCTTTTTTATTCTGCATCCTCCCAGCAATTGTCCTTTGTTAATTTGTTGATGACTGCCATTCTTAGCACATTATCATTTTAATTTGCATCTCTTGGGTAACTAGTGACTTAGAGCATGTTTTCATATTTCTCTTGGCCTTCCTTCTGTCTTCTTTTGAAAAGTGTCTATTTAGGTCCATTGCCCATTTTTTTTATTGCATCATTTGTCTTCTTTTTATTTAGTTGTATGAGTTGTCTGTAAATATTGGATATTAAAACTTTATCAGCCGAGACCGGTTTGGCTCAGTGGATAGAGCATCTGCCTGTGGACTGAAAGGTAGGTGGTTCGATTCTGGTCAGGGGCAGGTACCTTGCTTTCGGGTACATCTCCAGTGTGGTGTGTGCAGCAGGCGGCTAATTGATGTCTCTCTCTCATTGATGTTTCTGACTTTTTATCCCTCTCCCTTCCTCTTTGTGAAAAATCAATAAAATATATTTAAAAAAACTTTATCAGTGATAACATTTGCAAATATGTTCTCCCATAGAGTGGGCTTTCTTGTTGTTTTGTTAATAGTTTCTTTTGCTGTGTGAAAGCTTTTTATTTGGATGCATTCCTACTTACTTATTTTCATTTAGGTTTCCATTGCCCTAGGAACAGTATCTGTGAAGAAATTGCTTCAGCATATGTCTGATATTTTGCTGCCTGTGGATTCCTCTAAGATTTTTATGGTTTCCCGTCTTATGTTTAAGTCCTGTACCCATTTTGAGCTTATTTTTGTGTATGGTATAAGTTGGTGGGCTAGTTTCCTTTCTTTTTTTTTTTTTGCATATATGTGTCCAATTTTCCCAACACCATTTATTGAAGAGGCTGTCTTGGCTCCATTGTATGTTCATGCCTCCTTTGCCAAATATTAATTGAGCGTAGTGGTTGGGGCCGATACCTGGGTTCTCTATTCTTTGATTTGTCTATATGCTTGTTCTTGTGCCAGTACCAGGCTGTTTTGAGTACAGTGGCTTTGTAATACAGCTTGAAATCTGGTATTGAGATCCCACCTACTTTGTTCTTCTTTCTGAGGATTGCTGTGGCTATTCAGGTATTTTTTTTGTTGTTGTTCCAGATGAATTTTTGGAGAGTTCTTTCTAGGTCTGTGAAATATCTGTTCTTATTTTAATGGATAGTGCATTGAATCTATAGATTACTTTGGGTAGTATGACATTTTAAAGATGTTGATTCTACCAACCCATCAACATAGTATGCTCTTCTATCTGCTTATGTCCTCCTCTATCTCTTTTTTCAGTGTTGTATAGTTTTTCACATATAGGTCTTTTTTTTTAATTTTTTATTAATGTGTTACGTGTATACATATTATCCCATTGCCACCCCTCCCAGACATACCCTAATCCCCACTGTCTTGTGTTCATTAGTTATGCTTATATGCATACATACAAGTCCTTTGGTTGATCTGTTATTGACCCCACCTCTCCTTAACCTTCCTGCTGTAATTTGACAGTCTTTTTGATGCTTTACTGCCTCTGTATCTACCTTTTGTTCATAACTTTATAATGTTCTTTACTATCCACAAATGAGTGAGATCATGTGGTGTTTCTCCTGCATTGACTGGCTTATTTCACTAAGCATAAGGCTCTCCAGTTCTATCCAGGTTGCTGCAAATGATAAGAATTCCTAATTTTTAATGGCAGCATAGAATTCCATTGTGTAGATGTACCATAGTTTTTTGATGCACTCATCTGCTGACAGGCACAAAGGCTGTGTCCAAATTGTAGTTATTGTAAATTGTGCTGCTATGAACACAGGGGTACATAAATCCTTTCAGATTGGTATTTCTAATTTCTTAGGATATAATCCTAAGAATGGGATTGCTGGGTCAAATGGGAGTTCCATTTTTAGTTTTTTTAGGAAACTCCATACTGTTTTATACAGTATCTGCACCAGTCTCCATTCCCACCACCAGTGCACAAGGGTTTATTTTTGTCTGCATCCACGCCAGCACTTTTCACTTGTTGATTTGTTGATGATTGCCATTCTGACAGGTGTGAGATGGTATCGCATTGTTGTTTTGATTTGCATCTCTAAGATAATTAGTGACTTTGAGCATGTTTTCATGTGTGTCATCTTTGGAGAAGTTCTGTTTAGGTCCGTTGCCCATTTTTTTATTGGATCATTTATCTTCCCTTTATTAAGTTGTATAAGTTGGCTGTAGATGTTGGAGATTAAACCTTAATCAGTGATAATATTTGCAAATATGTTTTCCCATACAGTTGTCTTTCTTGTTGTTTTGTTGATGGTTTCTTTTGCTGTGCAAAGCTTTTTATTTTGATGTAGTCCCATTTGTTTATTTTCTCTTTAGCTTCCATTGCCCTTGGAGCCCTATCAGTGAAGAAGTTCTTTTGGCATATGTCTGAGATTGTGCTGCCTTTGGATTCCTCTAGTATTTTTATGGTTTCCCATCTTATGTTTAAGTCCTGTATCCGTTTTGAGTTTATTTTTGTATTTGGTGTAAGTTGGTGGTCTAGTTTCATTTTTTTCATGTATCTGTCCAATTTTCCCACCACTATTTGTTGAAGAGACTGTCTTGATTCCACTGTATGTTCATGCCTCCTTTGTCAAATATTAATTGAGCATAGTGATTTGGGTGGATATCTGGATTCTCTCTTCTCTTCCATTGGTCTATATGTCTGTTCTTGTGCCTGTACTAGACTGTTTTGAAAACAGTTGCTTTGTAATATAGCTTGAAATCTAGTATTGAGATTCCACCTACTTTATCCTTCTTTTTCAGGATTGCTGTGGCTATTCGGGGTGTTTTTTAATTCCCGATGAAACCTTGGAGAGTTCTTTCTAGGTCTGTGAAATATGTCATTGGTATTTTAATGGGTAGTACATTGAATCTATAGATAGTGGTGGGTAATATGGACATTTTAATGATGTTGATTCTCCCAATCCCTGAGCATGATATGCTTTTCTATCTGCTTACATCTTCCTCTATCTCTTTTCTCAGTGCCTTGTAGTTTTATGTGTATAGGTCTTTTACCTCCTTAGTTAGGTTTATTCTTAGGTATCTTAATATTTTTGGTGCGATGGTAAATGGGATTGCTTTTTAGTCTCTCTTTCTGTAATTTCACTTTCAGTGTATAGAAATGCCAAAGATTTCTTGGCATTAATTTTGTATCCTACTACATTGCTGAAGTCATTTATTAAGTCTTTTATTTTTGCATAGACCCCTTCATGTTTTTTATGTACAATATCATGTCATCTGCAAATAAGGACAGCTTTACTTCTTCTTTTCCAATTTGGATGCCATTTATTTCTTCTTCTTGTCTAATTGCAATGGCTAATTCTTCCAGTACTATGTTGAACAGAAGTGGTGAGAGTGAGCATCCCTGTCCTTTTCCTGTTCTTAGGGGAAATGGTTACGTTTTTGCCCATTGAGTATGATGATAGCTGTGGGTTTATAATATATGGCTTTAAGATGTTGAAGTACCTTGCTGAGAATTTTTATCATGAAAGGGTGTTGGATTTTGTCAAAAGACTTTTCTGCATCAATTGATATGACTCTGTGATTTTTATCTCTCAATTTGTTCATGTGATGTATCACATTTATTGATTTGCAGATATTGTAATATCCTTGCATTACAGGGATAAATCTTACTTGTTCATGATGTATGATTTTTCTTATGTGCTGCTGGATCCAATTTGCTAGAATTTTGTTGAGGATTTTGGCATCTCTGTTCATGAGATATATTGGCCTGTAATTCTCTTTCATTGTGCTGTCTTTCTCTGGTTTTGATATTAGGGTGATGATGTTTTCATAGAAAGTGTTTGGAAGTGTTCCTTCTTCTTAAATATTTTGGAATAGTCTGAGGAGGATATGATTTAACTTTTCCTTGAATGCTTGGTAAAATTTTCCTGTGTAGCCATCTGGTCCAGGGCTTTTGTTTGCTGGAAGCTTTTTGATGACTGCTTCAATTTCTTCATAGTTATTGTCCTATTGAGATGTTTATATTCTTCCTGATTGAGTTTTGGAAGTTTATATATTTTTCAAGGAATATGTCCACTTCCTGCAGGTTGTCCAATTTGTTTGAATAGAGTTGTTTATAGTATTTTTTAACAATCCTTTTTATTTTGGCAGGGTCTGTTGTTATTTCTCCTCTTTCATTTCTGATTTGTTTATTTGGATCTTCTCTCTTTGCTACTTGGTGAGCCTGGCTAGACGTCCATCAATCTTCTTTATCCTTTCAACAAACCAGCTCTTGGTTTTGTTGATCCTTTTAATTGTTTCTTTGATCTCCATGTTATTTATCTCCACTCTTATCTTTATTAATTTCTTCCTTCTGCTTATACTGGGCTTTTCTTATTGCTTTATTTCTAGCACTTTGAATTGTAGGGTTAAGTAATTTATTACCATTGTATCCTGTTTTTTGCAGTAGACTTGTAGAGTAATGAACTTCCCTCTCAAGAATGCTCCCACTGGGTCCCATAAATTTTGTATTATTGTGTTGTCATTGTCATTGTTGCCATGATTTATTTTATTTCTTCCTTGATTTCTCTGATTACTCACTCGTTGTTTAATAGCATACTGTTTAGTCTCCATGTGTTTGATTTCTTTATATTGTTTTTATTGTAGTTGATTTTCAGTTTTATGCCACTGAGGCTGAGAAAATGCTTAATATGATGTCTATCTTCTTGAATTTGAAGAGACTTTGTCTATGAGCCAATATATGGTCTATGTTTCAAAATGACACATGAGCACTGGATAAGAATGTGTATTCTGTGGCTTTTGGTTCAAATGTTCTGAAGATGTCAATTAATTCCATCTTCTCTAGAGAGTCATTTAGGATTGATGTTTCTTTGCTGATTTTTTGTTTAGAGGATTTTTCCAGTGGTGACAGTGGGGTATTAAAGTCTCCTACTATGATTGTATTGCTGTCAATATCTCCCTTTATATCTCCAGGAGTTTCTTTTATGTACTTACATGGTCTTATATTGGGTTCATATACGTTTACTAGATTTATTTCTTCTTGTTTGATTGTTATCTTTAGTATTAAGAAGTGGTCTTTCTTTTCTTTTCTTATGTCCTTCACTTTGAGATCTAATTTGTCAGATATAAGTATTGCAACCCCAAATTCTTTTCATTTCCATTTGCCTGAAACACCATCTTCCATCCCTTCACGCTCAATCTGTGTGCATCTCTTTTCCTGATGTGGGTTTCCTGTAGACAGCAGATATATGGATCATGTTTCCTTATCCAATCGGTTACTCTGTCTTTTGATTGGAGCATTTAATTGTTTAGATTTAAAATTAGTATTGATAGGTACTTATCTGTCACCATTTTTATTTTATACCCCGGTGTTCCCTCTTCGCTTCCTATTTCTTTTTTTTTTTACAGCAGACACTTTAACATTTCTTGCATTGCTGGTTTGGTGGTGATAGATTCCCTTACTCCTTTTTTGTCTGTGAAGCTCCTGATTCCACCTTCAATTTTGATTGAAAACCTTGCTGGATACAGTATTCTTGGATTCAGACGCTTCCTTTGAATGACTTTGTATATTTCATTCCATTTTCTTTTGGCCTTGTGAGTTTCTGTTGAGAAATCAGTAGCTAGTCTGATGGGGGTTCCTTTGTAGGTAACTTTCTGTTTCTCTCTGGTCACCTTTAAGATTCTTACTTTGTCGTTGGTGTTTTCCAATTTAATTATAATGTGCCTTGGTGTCGGTTTTTTTTGGGCTTCATTTTGCTTGGGACTCTGTGAGCTTTCTGGATTTTTGTGGGTATTTTATTTCCTATATAAGGGAAGTTTTTTGTCATTATTTCTTTAAACAGGTTTTCTATTCCTTGCTCAGTTTCCACTCTTTCTGGAACCCCAATTATGCAAATGTTCTTTTGTTTCATGTTATCCCAAAGTTCCCTTAGATTCTTCTCATGCTTTTTTAATATTTTTTTCTATAAGCTGCTCTACTTTGGTATTTTTTTCCTACCGTGTCTTCTAGCTCACTGATGCAGTCTTCTGCTTCTTCTAGTCTACTTTTGATGCTTTCAATTGAGTTCTTTACAGCAGTGATGTTATTTTTCATTTCTTCTTGATTATTCTTCATTTCCTTTGGCTCTTCTTCATTTCCTCTCTGCTCTTACTCATATTTTTTATTTTGTCTTACATTCTTTCCCACCACCTTATGACCAATTCTCTGAACTCTTTCTCTGGCAGGTTTACTTCTGCTTCTATTTCATTTACTTCTTTTTCTGGTGATAGCTACTTTTTTTCATATGTGGCCTGTTTCTTCATCTTCCCATGGTCTTTCTTCTCCAGGTGTCTGATTATGTAGTTCTCTCTCCTATTTTGATTTAAAGACAAACTACAACATGACCAGGTACAACACACAAGGCACTGAACAGAGATGTATTCACAATGTTAATAACTACAAATAAGGTGACCACAAATGAAAGACAAATTAGGGGTAAGTAGAAAAATAAGAAGAGATAAATGAGGAATAAAGAAAAGAAGTGCTGAAATCAAATTGGGAGAATGGAGGAGGAAAAAAAAGGAGAGGGTGAAAATAAAAAAAGAAGAAGAAAAAGAAAAGAGAAATGGAAAAAAAGTAAGAGAGAAAAGAAAGAGAATAAAAAAGAAAAAGGGAACAAATTATATGTGTGAGGGAGAAAACTCCCATAGAACAGCCACTAATTCCAACAAATGCTGGCAACAAGTATGTGGAGATTAATACAAACTACAAATAACAACTAATATCAAGGGAGACAAGGGAAAACTGAGGTAAAAATCTAATCAAAACAAAGTAAACAAAAAACAAAATAAAACAAGTAGAAAAGTAAAAACAATCTCACAAAAAGTATAAAAAATCAATATAATCACCGTTCAGGCAAACAACAAAAGGACATAGAGAAAAACAATTTTTTAGATAGTGAAGACAGAGAAGAGAGAGGTTTGTATGGTCTTGGAGTAGGCGATTCGAAATTAGATATGTAAGTGGAGTAAAATTTTAATCAGGTAAAAAGAAAGAATAGGGAGAATCTAAAGTTGGAAAGGGGAAAGAGAAACAAGACAACAAAATGTGGAAAGTTAGGAAAAGAGTGTTGGCATAAGGGTAGAGTTGAGATAGGGTAAAATTATGCTAAAGGAAAGATGAAAATAGAATGTAGTACTCTAATCCCAAAGTAAAACAAAGAGAAAATGACACCTTTTTTTTTTAAAGTTAAAATAGTAGTAGTAATAATACTAGTTGAAAATAAAAATGTAATAATTGAAAAGGTAAAATCAATTGAAGAGAATAGAGAAAATAGTTTTTTAATTAAAATATGCAAAAAATTAAAAAATAATAATAAAAATAAATTAAAAATAAAACAATAGAATGGGCAGTAGTGGAGGTCATTCACTTGCACTATTGTTCTGTTTGGCACTCCTGTTTCCCAGTCAGGAGGGTATTGCAGTTCCCTGTGTTTCACTGCTGAGGTGTGTCTTAATCTCTTTATTCTTTGTGATTGTGCTAAAGTCAATTTGTGAGTCATCCACTGGGTGGCAATGTTTCAGAATTGACCTCTGAGAGTAAGCACAGGACCTATCTAGGCTGTGCTTAGATCCTGCTTACTCTGTGGTACACAATACTGGTTTGTGGCAGTGGATTGCCCCAGAGCTGATTCTCTGATGGTTACTCTGCACTCTGATCCCCATGTTCCAGAAAAACAACTTTCCCCGGCAGTCTCTCAGGATGTCTCCAATTGCATGATCCTATATATTTGGCTTAGAAATCAGAAGCCAGGGTCTGAAGAGGAAAGAGAGCTGTCTATGCTCTCTCCCTTCCCCGCTCCTGTTTGAGCAGCCAGGACACTGTAATAACTCCCAGGCTGTCCTTCTGCCTTAGATTAAAATGGGTTGTTTTCTAGCACTCCACTCTGTTAATAGTTCTGAGAGCACCCTTCCACATTTAGGGATGACGCCCTGCTCCACATCTGCAGATTTCTCTTAAGAGCAGCTTTCCTTCAGTTCAGTTCCCACTGAGTGTGTGTATCTCTGTTCGGCAGGACCAGAGACCTCACCTTATCCCAAGCAAAATCTGACCTTTCCGTGTGGTGGGTGGAGCTCCTCTGAGTCCAAGTGTTTGCACCTATTGGAGAGTGGTGATCTGGGTCCCCCGGCTGTTTGGTGTGTACTGCAGCTAGCTTTTCAGACTGCCATAAACATCCACTTCCCCCTGAAAGATGGTGGGGTCTCTGCGTTCACACTGGTGACTCTGGGAGACAAAAAAAAACCCATGGCAGTGGGGCTGCCTGGTCAGGGGAGCCCCGTCCAGCAGTCCCACATCTTCTCCTAGAGGATAACTGTCTTTTAACTTGCCAACAAACACTCCACGGTGACCCTCAGCTGTTCTCACTGTCTGCTCAGCAACAAAGCTCCAGACACATCTGTCTATTCTGCCTCCATTTTTTTCTCACATATTGGTCTTTTAGTTCCTTACTTAAGTTTATTCCTAGATATCTTAATTTTTTTTTTGGTGCAATGATAAATTGGATTGCTTTTTAAATCTCTCTTTCTGTTAGTTCAGTATTGGTGTATAGAAATGCCAGAGATTTCTTGGCATTAATTTTGTATTCTGCTACATTGTAGAATTCATTTATAAAGTCTAATAGTATTTTGATGGAGTCTTCAGAGTTTTTTATGTACAATATCATGTCATCTGCAAATAAGAACAGTTTTACTTCTTCTTTTCCAATTTGGATGCCTTTTATTTCTTCTTCTTGTCTAATTGCAATGGCTAGCACTACCAGTACTATGTTGAACAGGAGTGGTGAGAGTGGGCATCCCTGTCTTGTTCCTTTTCTTAGAAGAAATGGTTTTAGTTTTACCCATTGAGTATGATGTTAGCTGTGGGTTTATAATATATGGCTTTTACTATGTTGAGGTATGATCCTTCTATTCCCACCTTGCTGAAAGTTTTTATCAAAATGGTGTTGGATTTTGTCAAATGCTTTTTCTGCATCAATTGATATGACTATGTGATTTTTATCTCTCAATTTGTTTATGTGAGGTATCACATTTATTGATTTGTGGATATTGTTTCTTTATTCTTTAAATTTTGTTTGTTGATTTTTATATGTTGATTGACTTTTATATGTTGAACCGTCCTTGCATTGAAGGAATAAAATATACTTGGCTGAGGTGTAAAATCCTTTTAATATACAGTTAAATATTCTCTGGTACTTTGTTGAAGATTTTTACTTCAATAGCCTTAAGGGTTAATGTTCTATAGTTATATTTACTGTTGTGTTTTTGTCTGGCTTTGGATTTAGGCAAATGCTGGCTTTATAGAATAAATTTAGAATTATTTCTTTCTCTTTAAATATTTGAAAGAGTTAAAAAAGGATTCATGTTTAATATCCTGTAAATGTTTGGTAGAATTTGCTTATAAAGACTTTTAGTCCTGTTATTGTTTGGGAGATTTTTATTATTGACTCAGTTCCATTTATAGGCTTGTCAGATTTTTATTTCTCCATGATTTAGGTTCTTTATACTATTTTAAAAAGAAATTCATCAATTTCATCTTGATAATCTAATTCTTCAATATAAAATGGATTCACACTGTAATATATAGGATATATAATAATATTTGCATAATTATTTTGTTTCTATAATAGTTGAAATGTATTTTTTACTTAAGTTTTCAATTTTTCTTGATGAGTACCTAAAGTTTGTAAATTTTTTCAATCTTTTTGAGGAACCAATACTTAGTTTTATTTTTTTCAATTTTTGTTGTATTTTCTATTTTTAATATATCTGACCTAATATATATTATTTTAATTCTTTTGATAGCTTTGTATTTCATTTTTTTCTTCAGTTCTTTAATTTAAAAATTTACATTTTTGGTTTGAGATCTTTGTGTTCTCTTTAATGTGTAAATTCACAGCTATAAAGTTTCCTTATCAGCACTGCTTTTACTGCATCTTTTAAGTTTATATTGTGGATTCATATTAATTTTTCTCAAAAATATTTCCCAATTTACCTGTGGTTTCTTCTTTGAACCATTAGTTGTTTAAAGGTTTATTCATTTTCAGATTTAAAAAATAAAATTTCAGTTCTTCAGCTATTAATTTTTAATTTCATTCCATTATGATTAGATACTTTATTTTATTTAAACATTAGAGGCCCTAGTGCACGAATTTGTGCACCAGTGGGGTCCCTCGGGCTAGCCTGCAGGATCAGGCCCAAGCTGGCTCCCTGACATCCTCTGAGGGACATTAGATTATGAGAGAGTGCAGGACAAAGAATCCCACTGGTGCACGATCAGGGCCCGGAAGGACATAGGAGATTGGCCAGCTGGGGAGGAACTCTGGGAGGGTTCCCAGGCATGTTTAGCCAGTTTCCCCCAGTCCTGATTGACTGGACCCCACCAGCAAGCTAACCTGCAGGTAGGAACATCTGCCTCCTAGTGGTCAGTGCGTATCTTAGTGAGTGCTTGAACGGCCTTAGCATATAATTAGCATATTAGATTGGAAAATCAGACACAGGATATTAGGTTTTTATTATATAAGATTTTTAAAGTTATTAAGAATTGTGTGATTTATAATGGAGAATATTCCATGTGCTTTCGACAATAAGTAGTCTGCTGTTGTTGAGTGTTCCATAAATTTCTTTTACTTCCAGCTTGTGTATAGTATTGGTAATATGCTAATTTCCTTAATGACCTTCTGTGGTTCTTCTATCCATTATTATTTTTTAATTTTAATAAATCTTTATTGTTCAGATTATTACAATTGTTCCTCTTTTTTGCCCCCATATCTTCCCTCCACCTGGTTCCCACCCACCCTCTGCCCTTATCTCCCCCCCCATTGCCTCATCCATAGGTGTATGATTTTTGTCCAGTCTCTCCCTGCACCCCCCTCACTTCTTTCCCCCTGAGAATTATGAGTCCACTCTTTCTATGCCCCTGATTCTATTATATTTACTAGTTTATTCTGTTCATCAGATTTTCAATTCACTTGATTTTTAAATTCACTTGTTAATAGATATGTATTTGTTGTTTATAATATCTATCTTTACCTTTTTCTTCTTCTTCCACTTCTTAAAGAATACCTTTCAGCATTTCATTTAATACTGGTTTGGTGCTGATGAACTCCTTTAGTTTTTTCTTATCTGTGAAGCTCTTTATCTGTCCATCAATTCTGAATGATAGCTTTTCTGGATAGAGTATTCTTGGTTGTAGTTTCTTGCTATTAATCACTTTGAATATTTCTTGCCACTCCCATCTGGCCTGCATTGTTTCTGTTGAGAAATCAGCTGACAGTCAAATGGGTGCTCCCATGTAGGTAATTAACTATTTGTCTCTTGCTGCATTTAATATTCTCTCTTTGTATTTTGCTCTTGGTATTTTAATTATGATGTGCCTTGGTGTGGTCCTCTTTGGATTCCTTTTGTTTGGAGTTCTATGAGCTTCCTAGACTTGTAAGTCTATTTCTTTCACTAGATGGGGGAAGTTTTCAGTCATTATTTCTTCAAATAGGTTTTCAGTATCTTGCTTTCTCTCTTCTTTTGGCACCCCCCATAATTCTGATGTTGGTACACTTGAAGTTGTCCCAGAGGCTCCTTACACTATCTTCACATTTTTTTATTCTTTTTTTTCTTTTTGCTTTTCCAGTGGAGTATTTTTTACTTCTTTGTATTTCAAATCTTTGACTTGATTCTTGCGATCCTCTAGTCTGCTTTAGGTTTCTGCATAGTATTTTTTTTTATTATTTCAGTCAGTGTATGTTTAATTTCTAGTTGCTTCTTTTTCATCTCCTCTTGGATTTTGCTAAATTTATCCAATTTTTCTAGGAAATTCTTGAAAAACCTTATAACTGTAGTTTTGAACTCTATATCCAGTCATTTGTTTTTCTCCATTTCTTTCATTTGTGATATGTTCTTTAGCATCCACATATTTTGCTGCTTCCCTGAGTTATTAGGGTAGTTTTGTGTGGTAGCTGTCCTATGTGTCCCAGTAGCTCTGCCTCCCCAGTTACAAGAGGTGGACACTCTTGAGGCATCTCTTTGTGAACTCTATGTACAGTCTTGTTGTAGTTAATTCTTGATTTTTGTTAGTATCACTGAGGAGGGATTAACATCCAAGCTAATTGGTTTTGAGGATCAACTGTGTCTGTATATTTGTGCTTGCCTCCAGACTTCTGCCTTTAGCACGTGTGAGCTTCCGGAACTCTGCCTTTCTGTTTCCCCTGAGTTTCTGTGCACTCTAGGGACCTGTGTGAGTGTGGGTCCCCAGGGTTTCACCCAAAACTGGGGTTCAGTGCAGTTGGACCTGGATTTCAGTTCTATGGTGAGGTTCTGTTTTCCTCCCACTAGAGGAAGCCAGACACAATCAGCAGTCAGAGCTCTGTGTGTGCACTTTAACATGCACGTTCGCATGTGATTTCGTAAGCCCCCAGACTTCTGTCTTTTGCTGCTACCCTAAGTTTCTGTGCATTCCTTCCTTTTCACAACAGTCCAGACTCCCCCATATGAGTTTTGCCTGGAGCCTGATCTCATTGCAGTTGGGATTTTCCATCTCCCTCCCGTTAGAGGAAGCCAGCCAAATCCTCCACCTCCCATCCTCTCCTTGAGTGTCTCCGTACCTCAGCTTTTTACAGCTCCTCTGAGTCTTCATGAGTCCCTCTCTTTACTTTTAGTTGTAGAATTTTCACTCAGCCAGCTTTCCTGTGGTCCTGGATAGTGACTGTTCTGTCTTTTAGTTGTACTTTTAAAATTGTGCGAGCCAGCAGCTGACGTGTTCACCTATGCCGCCATCTTGATTTCTCCTCTATCCATTATTGAAAGTAGGATATTGAAGTCTTCTACTATTACTGTAGAGTGGTCTATAGTATGTTTACTTTAGTTCTATCTAAGTTTATTTCATATAGTTAAGAGTTATGGTTTTTGGTGCACATGTGATTATATTTGTTAGACCTTTTGAAAGTTATCCTTTTATTATTACAGAAAGTTCTAATTTGTCTTTTATGAGAGTTATTTACTTATAGTTCATTTATTAAATATTTATATGGTCACCTTTCTTCCTTTTGGTTCCAATTCCTATAAACTGTCTTTGCCTTTATTTCATTTACAACCTAGAGTTAGATCCTATTTATTTTTTCCTATTCATTCTGCTAATCTATTTCTAGAGTATAACCCACTTATAATTTATTACAAATTATGATAAAGAACTATTTTTGTTATGTGTTTTTCTTTGTTTTCTAGATTTTTTCTCTTCTGATATACCCTATATATATTTTCTTTGTGTTAACCATGGTGATTATATAAGACATCTTGAAGTTATAGCTGTCTACTTTATTTAACTTTGATCATATAAAAAATCTACCTATTATCAGTCCTGCCTCTTTCCCATTTGTTTTGTATGTCATAAGTTACATTTTTATGCATAGCGTTTCCAATAAAATAGGTCTGAAATTATTTTGTATGCTTTTGCTCTTAAATTTTATTAAATAAAAATTAGAGTTAAAATGTACAATAACACAGGTTTTACATTTGTCCATATATTTTCCCTTTATCAAAGAACTTCATATTTTCATGTGGCATCTAGTATTATCTTTTCTGTTTTGTTTCGACTTGAAGGTATTTATTTAACAGAAAAGATATATGAAAATCCCTCAGGTGCTATTTACCTAGAAAAGTCTTTACATCTCCCACCATTATTGAAAGGCACATTTGTTAGATATAGAATTATGTCTGCATTCTACTCTGTAATTTCTTTGACTTAACTTTGGAAATTTTAATCATAATGTGTTTCAGTATAAGTGTCTGATTTTTCCCCCTACTTACATTTTGATAACTTCTTTTTATTTTATTAAATTCTTTGTTGTTGAAAGTCATTTTGAAAACTTTCTTGTATTTGTATATTTGTATTTTTGTCTCTTTAAATTCCAATAATTCCCAAATAATTATATCTTCAATGAGTTATCTGCTCCTTTAATACTCTCTTTTCTTTCTAAGAATCCTATAAACATTTGTTAGTCTACTGGATGGTGTCCCATAGAACCTTTAAGCTCTGTGCACTTTATTTATTTTTTCTTTCTGCTTCTTTGATTAATTTCAAGTGACTTGATTTTAATTACCCAATTCTTGATTCTAATTGTCCTGTTGATCTCCTCTAATTATATTATAACTGTATTTTTATCATATAGTTGTCCATATCCTCCCCACTCTTTGCTCACCTCAACCCAGCCCTCACCTCTTCTGTCTTTCAGTTATGAAATGTTACTTTGGTTTCTTTTAAAAATTAATTTATAGTCTTTTTTATTTTAATTTTTTATCCTATGTTGTGTTCCTAAATATTTTTATGTACTTTTTATGTATTTTTTTAGGGGGGTCTCTCTTTAGCTCATTGAACATATTTAAGAGAATTGTTTCAAAATTGTTATTAAGTCAGTCAGGTGAGGTTTTTTTTTACAGTTGATTTCTGGAGTTTGAATGGGTTTTGTTTCCTTTTTCTTCATATACATTTGATATACTGTTTAAAACTGGACATTTGAATAAATATCCCCTTCTTTCAATTTTTGCAGGCTGGCATAAGTACCTTTCAAATTTGTTCTGAGGATTGTCTTCTTTGAATATGTATATGAATTTTTGTTCTAGTTTCTTTTCAGACATTTCCCTGTACAGATTGCTGGTTCTTAAATGTCTTAATTTTTCTAACGTGTTACCCTGGTTTTTTCCTAGAGCTTTAGCTGTTCTCTAGTATCCCTCTGCTCATAATCTCTCGCCCACAGGCATCAGTGATGCCTAGCTCACTGCAGGTTTCCTGTGCCATACTCCTTTCACTACATAGTGGGGCCACAATTCAAATTGCAGACACATCCTGATAACAAAGGGATCGTGGTATTTATGCTAGACTGCACAAACTGAGAGAAATGATTGTTTCTTCAAATGTCCTATTGCAAACAAAAGTATCTCAAGGTATAAAAAGAAACAGGGAAACAAGACACATTCAAACAAATGAAATGAATCTCTAGAAAACAATCCTAAGAAAACTCATATTCAAGTTGCCAACATCCCCATCAGTTATCCCAGTTAGGAGAGAAGTGGCCAGTCTCTTAGGCAGCCTTTAATGAAGCCAGAATATGCAAACATCATTTATTTATTTCCATTCCCAGGGAGGAGCCAGGAACTGGCTTAATTGTATGGCTTTTTTTCTGAACATGTCACATTGTTCTGGGCATGGGGCTAAGCTAAAGTTAAGCTAAAATGCCACATCATGTTCTGCTTTTTTCTTGGTTAGTCATTTACATGGTTGCAGCAACTTCTTAGCTGATTTCTAGTATTCCCAGAAGTTACTTTGGTCTTTATGCTGTTGTTTCATGTTTCCATGGGGGAATGAAAACCTGGAACTTATTAATCTACCATCTTGCTGATGTCCTATAGTGTTAACATTTAGATTTAGAACTGGAAGTATTAGCCATTGCAATTAGACAAGAAAAAGAAATAACAGGCATCCAAATTGGAAAAGAAGAAGTAGAGCTGTCCTTATTTGCAGATGACATGATATTGTACATAAAAAACCCAAAGGACTCCATTCCAAAACTAATTGACTTAATTAATGAATTCGGCAATGTAGCAGGATACAAAATTAATGCTAAGAAGTCTGTGGCATTTCTATACACTAACAGTGAAACTATAGAAAGAGAAACTAAAAAAGCAATACCATTTACCATCGCACCAAAAAAATTAGGATACCTAGGAATAAACCTAACTAAAGAGGTAAAAGACCTTTATGCAGAAAACTACAGGACACTGAAAAAAGAGATAGTGGAAGATGTTAACAGATGGAAGAGCATACCATGCTCATGGATTGGGAGAATCAACATCATTAAAATGTCCATACTACCTAAAGCAATCTACAGATTCAACGCACTACCCATTAAAATACCAACGGCATATTTCACAGACCTACAAAGAATTCTTCATAGACTCATCTGGAACAAAAAAAGACCACGGATAGCTACAGCAATTCTGAGAAAAAAGAATAAAGTAGGTGGGATCTCAATACCAGACTTCAAGCTATACTACAAAGCAACTGTTCTCAAAACAGCCTGGTACTGGCACAAGAACAGACCTATAGATCAATGGAATAGAATAGAGAACCCAGATATCCACCCAAAACACTATGCTCAATTAATATTTGACAAAGGAGGCATGAACATTCAATGGAGCCAAGATAGCCTCTTCAATAAATGGTGTTGGGAAAATTGGACAGATACATGCAAAAAATTGAAACTAGACCACCAACTTACACCAAATACAAAAATAAACTCAAAATGGATACAGAACTTAAACATTAGAAGGGAAACCATAAAAATACTAGAGGAATCCACAGGCAGCACAATCTCAGATATATGCCGATAGATTTCCTTATATTCTTTTATGAATATTCTAAGGTTATTTTCACTGTGGTCACAATGGGGATTATATATAACATCCTCATTGTAACAATCTAATTTGAATTGATACTAAAGTTCAACCTCATGCAAAGAATATACTTCTATATAACTTTGACCCCCTTTTTTGTTAATGATTCCACAAATACATCAGGTGCCTGATGTCATACATCTGTATAAATATATGCATTTGGTTTTCCAGTCTGCAGAAAATTAAATGACAAAACATAATCATAATAATACTAGTTTTATATTTGCTTATGAATTTATATTCATTGGAGATTTTTACATTTTCATATGTCTTGGAGTTACTGTCTACCATCTTTTTATTTCAAACTTAAGAATTATCTTTTGTAATTTTTATAAGACATCTTGTGGTAATAAACACCCTCGGTTTGTGTTTATCTTGGAATATTTAAATTTCTAACACAACTTTGCATGATGGATTTGCTAGAAGTAAAATTCCATTTTTCCTCTGTTGCTACTTTGAAGAATGTTTCTTTGTCTTCAGTCTTTGACCACTACATTATAAAGCATCATCTTAGGGTCATTTTGGACTTAGAGTTAATTGCATATCTTAGATTTTAGATTTATATTATTTTTATTTATTTATTTAGATTTTAGATTTATATTATTTTTATATTTATATTATTTATAATATTTATATTGTATATTAGGTTTTGTATATTATTCTTTAAAATAATCCTTCTCTGCTGAAACCAGTTTGGCTCAGTGGACAGAGTGTCGGCCTGCAGATTGAAAGGTTACAGGTTCAATTCTGGTCAAGGGCATGTATTTTAGTCAATAGGAGGTGTGCAGGATGCAGCTGATCAATGTCTCTCTCTCATCG
The DNA here is from genome assembly GCA_011751065.1 of Lasiurus cinereus. NCBI lineage: Eukaryota > Metazoa > Chordata > Mammalia > Chiroptera > Vespertilionidae > Lasiurus > Lasiurus cinereus. The sequence goes on from JAAGEH010000049.1 coordinate 2,016,622, forward strand.
ATGTTTCTATTTCTCTATCCTTCTCCCTTCCTCTCTGTAAAAAATCAATAAAATTATTTAAAAAATAATAATAACAATGCTTCTCCTCTCTCTATTCTCCTTCTTTAATTACCATAATGTGTATCTTGGTCTGTTTGATAATGTCCCAAGATATGCAATTAATTCTAAAACCAAAATGACCCCAAGGTGATGCATTATAAAAAAGTGGCCAATGTCCCACAAGTCCATTTGGGCTTGTTCACTTTTTTCTCCTCAGAATCAATAAGTTCAATAGTCTTATCTTTAACTTTGCTGATTCTTTCTTCTGCCTGTTTAAATCTGTGGTCAAACATTCATAATAATTGATTTGCTTCTGTCATTATATTTTGTAACTTCAAAGTTTCTCTTTGGCTCTTTTTCTACAATTTCTATTAACATTCTTTATTCTCTTTCTCTCTCTCTCTCTCTCTCTCTCTCTCTCTCTCTCTCTCTCTCTCAGTTCTTTGTACATGTTTAAGTCACCCTCTGTTTAAAAATATTTGAATACTAACGTCAATATAAGGTTTTGCTTAGTAAGAATTTTTGTCAATTTAACTATTTTTTAAATTAAGCATATTTGTCTTGTTTGTTTATATGTTTTAAGAGTTTACTTGTTGAGAACTGGGTGTTTTACTATTATAAAATAATAACTCTGATAATAGAATTATTCCTCTTCTCCAGGGTTTTTATGTTTGCTTATTTCCTCTGTCCTTTTTCTTTTACAGATTTTTTTTTCTCTTGGTTATTGATGGTTGTAGTCATCTTTTTTTTTCAGACTTTTCCAAACCATTTTAGAAAAATTATCTTTGTCATGTACAATCACTTAAGTCTATTTCATTACTTTGTGTTCAGTCAAAGTTTTCACAGTGATTTTCAGTGATTTTAACATGAAACAAGCAAGGACACAAGCAAAACAAGAAATCCTATCTAATGAAAGAGCAATGTGGAAATTAACTGTACCTCCACTACACCCACAGCTATGCCCAGCAGCCAATCAGAAGCGACTATACAAATTAACCAAACCAAGATGGCTACAGCCACAGAGAAAGCACGAGGGAGGCTTGAGTTACCCCCGGTTATGGAGGAAGCCAAGAATTCCGCACACCCTGGCTGGCCCAGGCCTTCGTTTAAGGCAATAAAATTTCAATGGTTGATGCCACTGAGCAAGCAGAAGGCTCTGTTTCACTCCAGGCTACAAAGTTTCAATTATAGAAGATAAATAAATCCCAGATACCAGAGACTCCACTTAGGTCGACAGGGCCTGCAAAGGACTACAGGCCCTTCTCCCAGGCCACCCTATGCCCCAAAGAAACCCCCACCCTGATCTGGGATACCCTTCAGGGAAAAACAGCTGGCCCATACCTGTGCACCAGGCTTCTATCATATCTAGTAAAAGTAATATGCAGATTGACCATCACTTCAACACACAAGATGACTACTCCCATGTGGACAAAAGATCCTGCCCCATGTGGACACAAGATGGCCACCAAAAGATGGTCAGCAGGGGAGGGCAGTTGGCAGGGACCAGGCCTGCAAGTGAGGGCAGTTGTGGGGGATCAGGCCATCAGGAGAGGACAGTTGGGGAGGACCAGGCCTGTAAGGGAGGGCATTTGGAAGTGATCAAGCCTGCAGGGGAGGGCAGTTAGGGGTGACCAGGCCTGAAGGGCAGGGTAGTTAGGGATGACCAGGCCCCCAGGGGCAGGCAGTTAGGGACAAATAGACTAGCATGAAAGCAGATAGGCATTTAATCAGGCTGGCAGGGGAGTGGTTAGGGGGTGATCAGGCTGGCAGGCAGAAGAGGTTAGGGGCAATCAGGAAGGCAAGCAGGTGAGCAGTTGGGAGCCAGCAGTCCTGGATTGTTAGAAGGGAGTCAGACATCCCTCAAGGGGTCCCAGATTGGAGAGAGAGCAGGCTGGGCTGAAGGACACCTCCCTTACCGCCACCCCCCATGCATGAATTTCATGCACTGGGCATCTAGTATATTTATAAAAGGTAAAAAGCCATTTGTTGCACTATTTTCAGGTAGATACTATGCTAGTACACCACTTTACTTAGATAAGTTTTAACTAAACTTAGGGATTGGGCAAGGTAAAAACTAATGTTTCTCTTGGGAAAATTGTAAATATGCATCTTCCTAAGGCATATGGGTGGATAATTTCCATCCACATAAAAAAAAAATCTTTCAAATACTTTACTTTCCCACTGAATCTTACTCTAATCTTACTCTAGTTTCCCCTTCAGACTTTTTGATGTTCTATTATATTTTTTTCGCCCGTAATATCATGCCCCAAGCTTTCCAGATTTGTAGTATCCTTGTATTTCTTAAAAGTGGTGTTCCACATGTTCCTTCCCTGCCCTCCAAGGTATGCAAAATAGAGATAAAAATGCTTTCAGTCATTCAAGTGTCCTCCAGAAACATAAGAACAATTTTACACAATCATTTGTAAACATGGTGTGCTCAGCTATGTCCATTATGGGAAGTACAAGGAAGACATAACTGAAAGCTACCTTCTCAAATTAAAACCACCACTCTGTATTTAGTACTGTACAAAGACTAAGACAAGGGCTAAAAAGTACTACAATGCACCTGGGTCAGTGTGGTTCTGCTTGTTGACCATTGTCCCATGCACCAAGAGGTTGCTGGTTCAATTCCTAATCAGGCACATGCCCAGATTGAGGGCCAGAGCCTCAGGAGGTGGGCAGCCCATGGGTGTATCTCCCTCATTGATGTTTCTCTCTTCTCTTCTCCTTTTCTCTCACTCTCCAAAATCAGTAAAATGTTTTTTTTTAAGCTTTATTGTTCGGATTATTACAATTGTTCCTCTTTTTTCTCCCCAGAGCTCCCCTCCACCTGGATCCCACCTCACTCTCTTGCCCTTACTTCCATCCATTGTCCTCATTCATAGGTGTATGATTTTCGTCCAGTCTCTCCCTGTACCCCCTCATCCCTTTCCCCCTGAGAATTTTCAGGCCATTCCCTTTCTATGCCCCAATTCTATTATATTCACTGTTTTATTCTGTTCATCAGATTTTTAATTCACTTGATTTTTAGATTCACTTGTTGATATGTATTTGTTGTTCATATTTTTTTTTATCTTTATCTTCTTTCTTCTTCCTTCTTTTCTTAAAGAGTACCTTTTAGCATTTCATATAATACTGGTTTGGTGTTGATGACCTCCTTTACCTTTTTCTTATTTGTGAAGCTCTTTATCTGCCCATCAATTCTGAATGATAGCTTTGCTGGGTAGAGTATTCTTGGTTGTAGGTTCTTGCTATTCATCACTTTGACTATTTCTTGCCACTCCTATTTGGACTACGTCGTTTCTAACACTTTTTTTTTAATATATTTTATTGATTTTCTATAGAGAGGAAGGGAGAGAAATAGAAAGTCAGAAACATCGATGAGAGAGAGACATCGATCAGCTGCCTCCTGCGCGCCCCACAGTGGAGATGTGCCCGCAAGAAGGTACATGCCCCCAACCGGAATCAAACCCGGGACCTTTCAGTCCACAGGCAGACGCTCTATCCACTGAGCGAAACCAGTCTCAGCTGGACTGCATCGTTTCTGTTGAAAAATCAGCTGACAATCATATGGGTGCTCACTTGTAGGTAATTAACTGTTGTTGTTGTTTTTTTTTCTTGCTGCTTTTAATATTCTCTCTTTGTCTTTTGCTCTTAGTATTGTAATTATGATGTGTCTTAGTGTGGTCCTCTTTGGATTCCTTTTGTTTGGGGTTCTGTGTGCTTCCTGGAATTGTAAGTCTATTTCTTTCACCAGTTGGGAGGGAAGTTTTCAGTCATTGTTTCTTCAAATAGTTTTCAGTATCTTGCTCTCTCTCTTCTCCTGGCACCCTCATAATTCTGATGTTGGTACACTTGAAGTTGTCCCAGAGGCTTCTTACACTATCTTCACATTTTTGGATTCTTTTTTTTTTCTTTTTGCTTTTCCAGTTGAGTGTTTTCTGCTTCTTTGTATTTCAAATCTTTGACTTGATTCTTGCATTCCTCTAGTCTGCTATTAGGTCTCTGTATAATATTTTTTATTTCAGTCAGTGTATGTTTAATTTCTAGTTGATCCTTTTTCATCTCTAGTTGGTCCTTTTTCATCTCCTCTTGGATCTCACTAAATGTATCCATCTGTTCTAGGAAATTCTTGAAAAACCTTATAACTGTGGTTTTAAATTCTATATCCAGTTATTTGTTTTCCTCCATTTATTTCATTTGTGATTTGTTCCTTTGTCTCCACATTTTCATTGCTTCCCTGAGTTGGTAGAGTAGCTTTGTGTGCTAGGTGTCCTATATGGCCCAGTAGCTTCACCTCCGCATTCACCTGAGGTGGATTCTCTTGGTGCAACCCTTTGTGGACTGTGTGTACAGCATTGTTGTAGTTAAGTCTTGATTGTTGTTGGTATCACTGTGGAGAATTTACTTCCAAGACAATTGTTTGTGAGAACCAGCAGTGTCAATGCTGGGAGAACTTCTGTGCTGTACTCCGCCTTAAGACTTGCAAGATTGCAAAAGCTTCTGTGCTAGGCTTAGATGGGGTGGAGTCTCAAGGCTGAGCAGACAGCCTTGGCTTCCCATCAGCTCCTGGGTCTTAGTGTCTCTTAGTAATCACTGCAGCCCTCTCTGTGTACAGGTACATGCCTCCAGATCTCTGCCTTTCCGGCTCCCCCAAGTTTCCGTGCACTCTGGGGACCTGTATGAGTCTGGGTCCCCAAGATCTCATCCAAAACTGAGGTTCAATGCAGTCCGTCCTGGATTTTGGTACAGTTGGGATGTTCTGTCTCCCTTCTGCTAGAGAAATCCCTAGGCACAATCAGCAGTCAGCCCTCTGTGTGAGCACTTTTGCGCACAGCTCCAGACCTCTTTCTTTCATGGCTCCCCTAAGTTTCCCTGAACTCCTCCCTTTTCACAAAAGTCCAGACTCCCCTGTATGAGTCTCACCCAGAACTGGTGTTAAGTGCAGTCAGAACTGGGGTTCAATGAACTCGAGAGTTTCTGTCTACCTCCTTCTAGAGGAAGCCAGCCAGACACTCCACTCCTTCCTTCCCATGCACGCATCTCTGTACCTCAGCTTTTTGCAGTTCCTTTGAGTCTCTGTGAGCCCCTTTATTTCCTTCTAGTTGTAGAATTTCTACTCAGCCAGCTTTCCTGTGGTTCTGGATGATGTCAGTTATGTCTTTTAGTTGTAGTTTTGAAATTGTTGTACAAGGCAGCAGTTTAGGTATTCACCTATGCCAATATCTTGGTTTCTTAAAATGGGTTTTTAAATTAAAACAACAACAACACTATAATGCTTCCTTATAATTTTGAGGAAAGTTCTTGCCTAGGCAATTAATTGATTGCTATAAACTTTTGACTGTTTTGTAGAGCTTAGAAAAGTTAATTCAGACATCTGTATAAGTATTTTTAAATATTTCTTGGGAAAAACAAAACAAAACAAGAACTTGGATCTGCCAAAACCAGTTTGGCTCAGTGGATAGAGCATTGGTCTGCGGACTGAAAGCTCCCAGGTTCGATTCCGGTCAAGGGCATGTACTGGGTTGCAGGCACATCCCCAGTAGGGGGTGTGCAAGAGGCAGCTGATTGATGTCTTTCTCTCATCAATGTTTCTAACTTTCTATCCCTCTCCTTTTCTCTCTAAAAAATTAATAAAATATATTTTTTAAAAAACTTGGAGCTTTCTAGTTCCCTATTTTGCTAACTAAAAATGTATTTATAACAATTTGATTGTCTTGTCAAGGTGATGAAGAAAGTAAGATGTTTGTAGCAGGCAGATCAGCAGCCATACTCTGTACCTAGTTAGTCAGTATCCCTAATAAACATTCTTGTTAGCCTATAATCTAGTCACTGCCCCTTCCTTAATGATCTGGTCTTGCAAGACCTAAATACTCATATTTTACAGAAGCCATAAACCATGACCCATACACAACCCTTGGGAGGGGGTTATCAGCACTTGCACTAGGCCAGGCCTTTAGGTATGGTCTCAGGGTCCCCATCCCAACACACAGGGCTTTTTGCAAAAACTGTAAAAGGTCTGGAAGTCTGATCCTTATTTGGGGCACAAAGAAACCAAAGGGTATAAAGAGAAAGCTTCCTGTACATTGGTTTGCTCAGGATTTGGAAATAGGCTCCCCTGACTCACAGTACTAGTACAGCTGGAAATAAAGGTGTGTGTTTTTTTCTGTATCTCTGGGTACTCCTGTGTCTTTTTAGGTCACCTGACAAATTCTGTAACAAAGGAAATTATAAGTTTGTATAAATACTTAATTAAATTCCATATATGAGAATATGAATGACAAATTTTAGATGTAAAATAAGTGTATAGTGAATGCCATTTGAAATTACAACTTTAATGTTGCTTTCATAGGGTGGTAGAGAGGACATTTGAATTTAATGATTTAAAACTTTTATAAATTGGGGTAATCATTAGAATAATTATTATATGTAGTTATCACCACTAAGTAGTTGCATAATATTATGCAATCCACCTCATGGTTGCAGCTGAACTATCTGCACTGTCCAACATTTACTATTTATAAGTGAAACAGGGATTTTAGGGGAATATAGGCAGGCTTATAATTGGGGTCCATGGAAAAACATAGAGCTACAGACTGGGAGAAAGTACATTTCCATAACACATGGAAGAGAAGGGATCAGCAACAGATATATCTGCATAAATAAGGAAGCCAGGTGTATTTATATTTCCATAAGACAAGGAGCTGGAAGTAGCCAAAAAAGGACTATATTTACAAAATAAAGAAGAAGGAAGAAAGCCCATAGGGAATAGGAGGACAATAAGGGAGGAGAGCCTCAGGAGTCACTATAGAAACCAATTTGAAAGGGAATATTGACCAATTAGAGGTGATATTAGGACATGGAAACTGCAGCCTTCATAAACCATGGAAACAGGAAATTGGTGGGACTCTTTCTCACCCCCCCCACCCCACCCCCCCTAATAACGTGGAAGTCTGTACTTGTTCTTTAACAAATTCCCACCTTCTGTCTGGGAATTCGACTCTGGCAAATAAAGAATCCAGGTTCCAATTCAAGGGAACACTATATGTTCCAGTCCACAAATTCCATATTATAAGTATCAAGATCACTGCTAGAGATAAAGGTACTTAGTCCATTACATGCTCTAAAATCTTTTCCCATCTTTCATGATAGGCTAGAACACTTAGATCTTCTCAGAGACAAACTAGCCTTCCTAATTACAGTTGGGTGGCAGAGGTGGTGCTTAGTGTGTACCCAGGCTCACCTGGTCCAGTACCTTAGCACCATGCTACGAGGGAAGTTGACTTTATGCTATTGTCACTCCATTTAGATCAGGGATCATGGGAAGAAAGCTCCCCAGGAGGAATTTGAAAGGATGGTTGTCTGTAAATTTGTAGTATAGTGGAACCTTGGTTTTCAAACAATTAATTCTGGAAGGCTGAGAAGCCATTTGTTTGAGAACTGAACCATTTTCTTTTTCTTACTATGTTACAGAGAACCAAAATAATCAAACAATGCTTGGAGAGTTTGGAGTTGAATTTATTACACGGGGGTCCAGAGAAAAATGTTTCTCAAATTCTGGGCCCCAACATGCAGGAATTTTCCCTAATTATTTTTTTTTTACCTTCTTTGTCTCCCAAATATGGGATGTTTCCAACCTCTTTGCAAGTTCTTAAAGGACCCCTATGAGCTGAGTCTTTGAGACCTCAACCAAAGACCTGGCCTGGTGCCAGCACTGATAATTTTGTCCAGGGAAGGTTTAATGGCCTCTCTGAAGTGAGAATAGTCTTATTTTCCTTATTATTTAAGCAAGCAAACATTTACAGAAGCCAAATAGCAAGGTTAAAATTTTAAATAGCAGTTTTTATATAAGATGGATGCTTCAACTAGAAATAATGTAAATTGAATTAATCATTCTAGACCATCAAATAATACCATTTTAACCTTTCTTATAATCAGTACATGTCTAACCTTTCTTATACTCAGTATATACACTCCTTTTCTTAAGTTTACCTAATCACGCCTATTAGCCTTGAACAAATCACTTTCAGCATTCATTCCAGGGGTATCTTTTAGGAGGTCAGGTGTAACATCTTCTCTTTTTCATGTATCATTGCTTCTGAAATGCTGTCACTGATTACCAACTGCTTTATCCAAATCAACAACATTTTTTGAACTTCAATTTCCTGTGATCATTGTTTTGTGAGAACTTTTACAATCTTGACAACATCGACATTCTTGATGGCCACTTTATGTTTTAAAATTATGGTAATCATCAATTTTTCAAGCAACAAAAGCAATATATATATTCACAGCACAATTTCCCAAAATGTTAACAATGGAGGTTTAGCTGTTACCTGACTCACATTCTTTCCTTTGCTTGTGCCCTGAGAGACACTTTTTGTCATGCTGGTACATCAGGATGAAAAGATTAAGAGGTCTAGAACCTAAGTTTCATTAGAAAACAGAGACATTTTTTCTGTGAACAACTTGGTCAAGAACCAAACTGTTCAAGATGGGAGACATTGAGAATGGAGGTTTTTGATAGTGGTAATATTTGATGACATATAGAAAAAAAATAAGCCTGGACAAATAATACAAGTACATTTCAGGACTTTAGACCAGACATCAGCAAATGTCTTCTTTAAAAGTCTCACATTTAAACAAATAAATTTTTTTAAAAAAAGAATAAGACTTACATATATTACTGAACCAACCTAAAACTGAAGAAAAATTAACAGTGTTCTCAGTGGTTAGCGCATCAGCCTATGCAAGTTTGAATTTTTAGTCAAGGATATATATCTGGGTGGCAGGTTTGATCCCTGGCTCTGTTCTGGGTGCATGCAGGAGACAACCAATCAATGTGTCTCTCTCATACCCAGGTTTCTCTCTCTCTCTCTCTCCTTCTTTTCCTCCTTCTTCCCCTTCTTCCATTCTTTCTAAAAAAAAAATCAATGGAAAAAATATCCTCAGGTGAGAATTAACAACATCAAGTAAATAAACAAACAAACAAACAAACAAAAATCATGCTTTCAATATTTCCCAACTAAAATGACCAAATGTCCAGACAGTAGTGACCTTTTTCTGTTATTTAAAGATGCAGGCAACATGGATAGCATAAATATTTGAGCCATCTCTCATTTGTGATTCCTTACAGATCCAGTTTGGTTCTTCTCCAAAGTCTTCTCTTGGGAGTTGTACCTGGTTCTATTTCCACTTTTCACTTGATTTCATTAAAGAATGAGCCAATTCTGTTTCTTCTTGTTGTTTTATATTTTCTTTGAATCTTTGGTTCTGAAAGTCTTATGAGAAGACATGGCAAAGAAATCAACCACGAGTGCCCAAATGGCAGAGACAGAGCCAGCAAAAGCTTTCTATAATGTGCTAGGAAGTAATTATTTTAGGCTTTACAATCAATTAGGTTTCTGTCATAGCTATTCAACTCTGTTTTATAGCACAAATGAAGGCATAGACATGTTAACAAATCAACTTGGCTGTTTTCCAAAAAAAAAATTATTTAAAAAATAAGCATCAGCTTTGGCCAATGGGGGTCAGTTGGTTGAGCATCATGATGTGCACCAAAAAATTGAAGGTTTGATTTCCAGTCAGGGTACATACCTGGGTTGTGGGTTTAATCCCTGGTAGGGGGTGTTTTAGGAACCAACTGATTGATCAATGTTTCTCTTACATTGACCTTTTTCTCCCTTCATCTCCCTTCCTCTCTCTATAAAATGATCACTTTATTTTTTTCAAGCATCAGGCTAGAATTTGCCCATTGTCTATTGTTTGTCAACCCAGCTTTAGACTATTAATTCAGTGTGCTTAAACCAAAAACTATATATGAAAGTCATCTGAGTCAAATAGCCCTGAGCACCATTCTGTACTCACAATATGAGGGCACAGGCAGAGAGTTTTACTGCAAGCATAGGTTCCAGGTGATTTTTATGTACATTAAAGTTTGGAAATCATTGCAATATATCATGATCCAAAGAGATGTGTAGAAAACTGTTTTGTTTTTCAGAACAGAAAAAAAAATACATATATATATATGTATTATATATATGAGAATGGATTTTAGATTAAAAATTTAGTAGCTAAATTCTATAATCTTGCTACAAGAGGAGAATTAAATAAAATATAAGAAAATTAAGAGAAGAAACAAATTAAGAGGAAAGGTTTCCACATCATAAGTGATGCAAACTCTGTTTGCTTTCTAAATTTCACAAAATGTATTTGATTTAATAGACCTATAACAGCCTCAGCACATTTTCAACATAAAGATTTTATCATCAGAATGGCTGGAGGCTTTCTCTTGGCCCTTATTTGGAATTGTTTTACTTCTTTATAAGAAAACTAGAGGCCTGGTGCACAAATTTCATGCATGGGGTGCAGGTGTGTCCCTCAGCCCAGTCTGCACCCTCTCCAATCTGTGACCCCTGGCTCCCAACCACTGGCCTGCCTGCCAGCCTGATCACCCGCTAATTACTCCCCTGCCAGCCTGATTGATGCCTAACCACTCCCCTGCTGGCCTGATTGCCCCTAATTCCCCTCCCCTGAAGGTCTGGTTTCTCCCAACTGCCCTCTTCTGTAGGCCTGGTTTTCCCAACTGTCCTCGCCTGCAGATCTGGTCATCCCCAACTGTCCTCCTCCTCTGCTGGCCTGCTTCCTCCCAACTGCCCTCCCCTGATGGTCTGGATCATCCACAATTGCCCTCTCCTACTTTCTATCTTGTGTCCACATGGGGGTGGCCATCTTTGACCACATGGGGATGGCCATCTTGTGTGTTGAAGTGATGGTCAATTTGCATATTTCTTCTTTATTATAAGAAAATACACAGACTAACGTTAACTATAGGTTATTGTCTGAGAGAAGAGCTGGTCTGTTTACTTGAAATATTTGATAGAAGTGTTCAAAAGTTTATCTTCTTTTCTTCACAATTGGTTGTTTTATGTTCAGCATAACAAACACTAAGCACACACACCGAAAAAAATCCTATCTAATAAAAGAGTAATATGCAAATTGACCATACCTCTGCTATACACCAAGCCACGCCCACAAGCCACACCCACCAGCTAATCAGAGCAAGCATGCAAAGTAACCCAACCAAGATGGCTACTGCTACAGAGAAGCAAGAGGGAGACTTGGGTTGCCCCTAGCGATTGAAGAAGCCAAGCTTTCCGCAAACCATGGCTGTCTAGGTCTCTGTTTATGGCAACAAAGTTTCAATGGCTGCTGCTGAGGAGCCAGCAGAAGGCTTGGCTCTGCTCCAGGCTACAAAGTTTCGATTGTAAAAGATAAATAAATCCCAGATACCGGGGCCTCCACTTCAGTTGTCAGGGGGCATGGCCAAACTGCAAACTACCACAGGCCTCTCACCTAGTCCACACCACGCCCCAAGGGAATACCCACCCTGATCCAGAACACCTTTCAGGGCAAACCAGCTGGCCCCCACCCACACAGCAGACCTCTACCCTATCTAATAAAAGAGAAATATGTAGATTGACAATCACTCCAACACACAAGATGACTGCCCCCGTATGGTCACAAGATCCTGCCCCCATGTGAACACAAGATGGACACCACAAGATGGCCAGCAGGGAGGGCAGTTGTGGGCAATCAGGCTGGTAGAAGAGGGCAGTTGGGGGTGACCGGGCCCACAGGATAGGGCAGTTAGGGGCAAATAGGCAGGCAGGGGAGCAATTAGGCATCGATCAGGCTGGCAGGGAAGTGGTTAGGGGGTGATCAGTCTGACAGGCAGAAGAAGTTAGGGGCAATCAAGAAGGCAGGCAGGTGAACAGTTAGAAGCTAGCAGTCCTGGATTATGAGAGGGATATCTGACTGCTTGTTTAGGCCCGATCCTAACTGGGACATCCCTCAAGGGGTCCCAGATTGGAGAAGGAGCAGGCTACTCTGAAGGACACCCCCCCACAAATGCACAAATTTTGTGCACTGAGCCTCTAGTATATATATATAAAAAGGAGCATTTAGAATCTTTGAAGAGATGTAAATAAATGGCACCATCACCCATTTCTCTGTTGAATGTCTATAATTCAAAAAAGAACACACCTATTTGGTGTTTTGCTTTGTTTTAAATTAAATATGTTTAGAAAATGGGAAATACCAGAGCCTAATAATGTTCATAGGGCACTAGAGATTACTGTATTCCATTGGGAGCATTGTCATTTTCTAATGTCCTCTCTATAATTAAATTGTTAACCGACTTTAACAACTGTGATTTTCAGTTGTTAAGTATCAGTCTCTGTTGAGCAGACATATAATATCATTCTGGTTATGAAGCAAAGAATCACAATAGAATTAGCATTCCCCTGCCTATACATGATTGCTAGTGGTAGAGCTAGTAGAGGTGAATCTACTACTGTGTCATATAATCTCCTCTTGTGTACTTTACAGATCATAGAATCAGCTTTATCTTTTGATGACACGTAAATAAAGAAATTCAGTTTATAATTAAGCAGTTTCTTATCACATATAGTAATTGTCTTCAATAATTGGCCATTACTGGAAGGTAATATATGCATTTAATGGGACCCAGGAGCTAATTGATGTTAATAAGTAAAAGTAGAGATGCAATGTAAAAGAAACTGAAATTGTGCATTAAAACTTATTAGCTCAGTGATTTGGTCACACGAATCCCTTGCATATATGCTTTCTTAACTCTCAAAGGGAAGAGAACCTTCTCTGTCAACCTTGAATTTATTATGAGGATCAAATTAGAGGTTATTTGACAATTTTTAGACAACTGTGTTATTCAATATAAATATGTTTTGTCACAAGATTCTAAAATGATATGGCAATTTTCCCATTTCGTTTTTCTGTTTTTTAAGATTTTTAGTGTTGTTTCAACTTGAGGAGAGTTTATGAAGAGTATGTCAGAATGCATCCAAACTATGACAATGATATAGTATTAAACCCAACATATTTACTTCAACTGACAATTTCACAGCTTATTTTAGTCTGTTGTATATAAAACTCCATCATAACAAAGCTCTGATGGAAACTATGGAGCCATTTAAATAGAGTGGTATTTGACAAACACTCTCAAAGTACCTTAGAATGCATGCTAGATTTCAGATACACATAAGAGAATGAGATCTGCTCTTAAAAACTCATGTTTGCAATGAAAACACTATTGTCATGGGTTTTAAATAAACTTCAAATATTAACCCAAAGGACGAATGGCTATTTCTCTTTTAATACAGGGATTGACAAAAGTAGGTTAACAGTATTGTTGTGATATTTCCTTTGAGTTAAAAAAGCTATTTTAATAATCAGACCCTGCATGTCTCTTTCTATACAAACAACTGTAAACCTACATTGCCAAACACTGTATTTATTTTTTATTACTGTATATAATCAATTTTACATTAGTTTCAGGTGTACAGCATAATTAGACATTTATATAATTTACAAAGTGATTATACCAATAAAACCTAGTATCCTCCTGGCACCATATATATGTATTATAATATTATTGACTATATTTCTTTTTTATCCTCATTTGAGGATATATTTATTTATTTTAGAGACAGAGTAGGGGGAAGAGAGAAAGATAGAGTGAGAGAAGAGAAACATTGATGTGAGAGGGAAATATTTATCATTTGTCTTTTGTATGTGCCTCACCAGATCAAACCTGCAACTTAGGTATGAGCCCTGAAGAGAAATTGAATAAAAAATCTTTTGGTATATGGGACAACTTTCCAACCAACTGAGCCACCTGACTAGGGCTTGACTATGCATTCCTTATGCTGAACTGTACATACCCATTATGATTTTGTAACTAACAATTAGACTTCTTAATCCCAGCCCTTGATCACCCACTTCCCTAAACCTTCTCCCATCTGTCAACCAATTGTTCTCTGTATCTGTGAATCTGTTTCTGTTTTATCAGTTTGTTTATTTTTTATTTTTATTTTTTAGATTCAATATATAAATGAAATAATATGGGATATATCATTCCGTCTGACCCACTTCATTTAGCACAATTCCCTCTACTTTTATCAATACTATTTCAGATGGCAAGACTTCATTTTTTTTCATGGCTGAGTAATATTTCATTGCATACATGTACCACTTCTTCCTCATTCTATCATTCACACTTAGGTTGTTTTTACCCTAGTAACTATAAAAATTTTTTTCTGTGACTATAGAGATATTTCAAGGGGTAGCCACTGAGAAGTCTGGGGTTTAATCCCCAAGCTGTCTCCCCCAGGAGAGAGCACCAGAACTGAGAAAAGTTTTCACATAACATCTGGTTGTGAAAAGTATCAGGGTTGTTGTCTGCAAGGGAGAGATGGCAAGTGCACTCTTAAAGAGCAAACACACAAAATTTTGTGTGCAAACACTGACATTGGGCATCAGCAGAGGGATGGCAGAGTGGACTGTAAACATAAGCGAGGGTTGAGGGTTCTGAGGATAGAGATCCAAAGACAAATACCCCAGTTTACTGGGTTGAGGCATTCCCTCACATTGCAGAGGTCAATATCCTCAGTTAGATCATTGCTATCCATGTGGTTTTTGCCTGGGGAGAAGATTGTTGACGCACTATACTGGAAAATCCTTTGTTCCATTCTGTGGAGTTTATGAGGACCATTAGGATACTGAGAATAACAATCAGCCTTCAGGCAGAAGCAATTGACCCACCCTATTGGAAAGTGACTCACTCCACCTATGGACAATTGCTTGAAGCTACTCAAGGCTGAATCCAATCAGTCTGCAGGTAGAGGCAGATCTCTGAAGGCTTTGAGTATTTCCCAGATCTAATTAGTCAGAAATAGCATTTAGGTCCCCATCTTTGACCCTTCCCAATTGCTTCAGTCCCAGTCATCACACATAGTCAAATACCAATAGGCTCTCACACAGCAAGACCCAAAATGCCTGCAGCTGACATATAAAATAACAGCTCTGTGGGGGAAAGGAGCATATCTCAGAATGGGGACAATCAAGTTGTGAAACTCAAGGCAGACTAGACTCTGGGCTAAGGAATCCCTGAACACTGGACTAGTAGAGTCTTCAATCTTTTGGACCAGGGCCAGAAAGGGATAGGGACTCACATTAATCTGCACTAAAGAAGCTCCCAGGAGGCCCAGGATAGAATCACCAAGGGACCAGATTCAATAAGATCAGAGCCAAATCTAGCCACCTCTACAAATAGCAGACTCAAAGCACCTGCATAACAGCTGGGACACTGATATTGGGATTGAACCTCACTAGCAGCAAATTGGAGGGAAAATTTCTCCAACAAACTAGACATCAACAATCAAGTACCAATCACAACATAAGAGCCTACATAAAACACCAGGGGCATTTCTAAAGCATCCAGCTCAGGTGAACAAGACACTGGACCCCTCAAGACACTTTCTATATTAGGCCATCCCACAAAGACTTGGAGGCATAAAAGTTCTATCTAATACATAGAAGCAAATAAAAAGCAACAGATCAAATTGGGAAACAAAGAAACAACTCCCAAGTGAGAAAAAAAGAAGGAATCTCCACACAAAGAACTAAGTGAGATAAAGGCAAGCAACCTATCAGATAATAGAATTCTAAACAATGGTTATAAAGATGCTTAAGAAACTTAGTGAAAATTATACAGTATGAAAAGGGAAAGAGGCCATGAACAAGAACCAAACATAAATGAAGGATATCTGACATCAAGAACACACTCACCAAGACCGGTTTGGTTCAGTGGATAGAGCATCAGCCTGCGGACTGAAAGGTCCCAGGTTTGATTCCAGTCAAGGGCATGTATTTTGGTTGCAGGCACATCCTCAGTAAGGGCCATTCAAGAGGCAGCTGATCAATATCTCTCTTTCATCAATGTTTCCAGCTCTCTATTCCTCTCCCTTCCTCTCTGTAAAAACTCAAAAAAATATATTTAAAAAAAAAAGAACACACTGGACGGGAGAATTAAAAATGGTGGTAGAGTAAGTGGAAGGACATGCTCCCAGGACCAAACTAAAATACAGAAAATACACCCTGAAAAATGAACTTATAGCTAGCTGGAGAGAAATCTGATAACCAAGGACAGAAAGTAAAGACTGTATAGAGAATGATAGAAAAAGCAGAAGTGCAAAAGGGCTGGGAGGACTCCAAAAGACAGCAGCTGAATTATCAGATAGAGATATCAGCTGTGGAGGATTACCACTGAGAAATATGGGGGGGAGGGTCCTAATCCCCTAGCTGGGTTCCCCAGGAGAAAGCACCAGAACTGAGAAAGTTGCTCACATAACATCCAGCTGTGAAAAGAGCAGGGTTGCTATCTTCCAGGGATAGATGGCTAGAAATGCAGGCACCCTCTCAAAGGTCCAATGCCCAAAATTCTGTGTTTACCCACTCCCCTTGTACTCTAGTAGAGGGAGGGAAGAGTGGACTGGAGATACATAAACAGAAGCTGGATTTGGTGGATCATGGAATCGAGCTCAGAAGGCAGACATTCTGCTTTCCTGTACTGAGTCATTCCTTCATGCTGTGGCAGTCATCTTTCTCAGGTCAACCTCTACTATCCTGACATTTCTGCCTAGAGGAAAGACAGTTGTCCCACTCTATTGGAAAAATCCCAGGTCTTACCTTGTGGAATTTCTGAGGCCTATAAAGAGACTGAAAATAACAATAAGCCTCCAGTCAGAAGCAAATTTCCCACCCTGTTGGAAAAACTGCACCCACCTGTGGATGTTTGCTTGAGGACACTCCAGACAGAACTCAATCAGTCTGTAGGCAGAGGCAGTTCTCTAGAGATGTTGAGTCTTTACCTGAATTAATTAGAGAGAAACAGCAGTTTGGATTCCCACAACAAACACCATCCCAGAATGCTCAGCAGGGTAAAATCCAACAGTACAACAAGCACTTGCAGCTAACACTTGCAGGATCAACTCCATGGGTGAAGGAAGCAGATCACAGAACAGGGTCAATCAAGGTATGAGACTGAAGGCAGACACAGCTTCTGGGCTAAAGGGTCACCAACAATTAGACAAATGGCATAAGAATATTGTTGTTGAACTTCACTGGCAGCAAGCTAAAGAGGCGATTACTCCCACAAATGGGACATAAACAATCAAGTCCTAATTACAACAGGAGAACACAGGCAATTAACACAAGGGTCCCTTCTAGAGCATTCAGCTCAGGTGAACATAGAGACTACATCACTGAACCCCACAAGACACCTTTTAAAAAGGCCATATCACAAAGACTGGGAGGCATAGCAGTTTTATTAATATATAGAATCAAATATAAAGAGATAGATAAAATGGGGAGACAAAGAAACAACTTCCAAATGAGAGAAAATAAAAGCTCTCCAGAAAAAGAATTAAATGAGATGGAAACAATCAACCTATCAGAAATAGAGTTCAAAGCAATTGTTATAAAGATTCTAAAGGAACTTATTGCAAATTACAATAGCATAAGAAGGGAAATAGAGGACATTAACAATAACTAGACAGAAATAAAGAATCATATATCCAACATGAATATAAGTAGATTGGAAGAAGGAATTATAAGTATATCAAAAGAAGCAGAGGACTACAACAGTGGCTTGGAAGACAAAGTAAAAATAAATACCAAATTAGAGCAGCAAATAGAAAAAAAATTAAAAAGCAGGAAGATAAGACAACATTAAATGTAAGCACATTCCCATTGCAAGAATACCAGAAAGAAGCAGAGGATGAGCAAGGAGCAGAGAGCCTATTTACAGAAAAAAATGTCAGAAAACTTCTGCAACCTCATGAAGAAAAATACCACACAAGTTCAGGAAGTATAGAGAGTCCCAATCAAGATGAACCCAAAGAGATCCCTACTTAAACACATCTTAATTAAAATAGCAAATGTTAAAGATAAAGAATCTTACAGGCAGCAAGAGAGAGAGAAAATTACATACAAAGGAATTCCCATTAGAATGTCAACTGAATTCTCAAGAGAAATACTTCAGACCAGAAGAGTGTGACATAAAGTACTCAAAGTAATGAAAAGCAAAGACTAAAATCCAAGACAACTGTATCCAGAAAGGTTATCATTTAAAATGGAAGAGAAAATAAAAAACTTACCAGATAAAAAGAGATTAAAAGCGTATATTACCACCAAACTACCAAAGCAAAGAATGTTAACAGAACTGCTTTAAGAAGAAGAAAAGGAGGAGATAATAATAGGCATAAAAGAAAATGAAATGGCAATAAATAAATACATGTCAATAATAACATTAACTGTAAATGGACTAAATGCTCCACTCAAAAGACATAGGGTGACTGAATGGATAAGAAAACATTATATATATGCTATTTACAAGAGACCTACCTCAGAACAAAAGATACAAACAAACTGAAAGTGGAGAAATGGAAAAGAAAATTTCCATGCAAATGGAAAAAAACAACAACACTGGGGGAGCAATTCTCATATCAGACAATATAGACTTCAAAACAAAGGTCATAATAAGAGAAGAAAGAAAGCCACTTCATAATACTCTGGGGAATGATTTAACAAGAAAATATAACATAAAATATGACCCTTGTAAATATATATGCACCCAAATACATAAAAAAATATAGGAGCACCCAAATACATAAAAAAAAACACTCTTGATGGACTTTAAGGAAGAGATTAATAGCAATATAGTCACAGTAGGGGGCTTTTAATACCCCACTGACATAACTGGATAGATCCTCCTGACCAAAAATTAACAAGGAAACAGAGGACTGAAATGTACCACAGATCAGATGTATCTAACAGATATTAACAGAACATTTCACCCCAAAGCTATGGAATATACATTCTTCTCAAGTACACGTGGATCGTTCACACAAATAGTTCACATGTTAGGGCACAAAACATGTCTACACAAATTCAAGAAAATTGATGTAATACCAAGCATCTTCTGAGATCACAATGGCATAAAGTTAAAAATCAACTATAATAAAAATATGGAGGCTAAGTAGCATTTTATTAAACAATAATGGGTTGCCAAATTGGATCAAGCAAGACATTATAAACTTCTTGGAAACGAATGAAAATTAACACACAACTACCCAAAACCTATGGGACAAGATAAAAGCAGTTCTGAGAAGGAAGTTTATAGCACTACAGGCCTACCTCAAGAAACAAGAAAAAAGACTAAGAAACTAACCCTAAAATTAACTCAATTAAAAAAAAAAGGAATAAAAGCCCCTATGAAGTAAGAGGAAGGAAATAATAAAGGTTAGATTAGAAACAAATGACATAAAGACTAAAAAATAAATAAATGAAAACAATACAAAAGATCAATAAATCTAAGAGCTGGTTCTTTCAAAAATATACAAGATTGATGAACTCCTTGCCAGACTCATTAAGAAACAAACAGAGAGGACTCATATAAATAGAATCAGAGATGAAAAAGACTATATAACAAAGGACACCACAGAAATACAAAGGATTGTAAGCAAATAACATGAACAACCATATGCCAACAAACTGGACAAGCTGGGTGAAATGGAGAAATTCATAGAAATATACAATCTTCCAAATCACAATCAGGAAGAATCAGAAAACATGAGTAGACCAATAACAACTGATGAAATAGAAGCAGTAATTACTATTTTTTTTTAAAAAATCCAGCAAACAAATGCACTGGATTAGATGGATTTAGAGGCGAATTTTACCAAACATTCAAAGAAGGTCTAAAACCTATCCTCCTCAAACTATTAAAACAAAAAAAAAATCAAGAGAAAGGAACCCTTCCCATTTTTTTTTTTTTTTTGCTTATGAATCCAGAATTATCTTAATTCCAAAATAGTACAAAGTAAAATAATTACAGGCCAAAATCCCTGATGAACATAAATGCTAAAATCCTCAACACAATATTAGCAAATCAGATCCAGCAATATATTAAAAAGATCATACACCATGATCAAGTGGGATTTATTCCAATGATGTAAGTCTGGTACAATATTCACAAATCAATAAATGTGATAATTCACATAAATAAATTTTAAAAATAAAAAAAAACAAATGATCACATTAATAGATGCAGAAAATACATTGAACAATACAGCAAACAGTAATTTATTGATAATGACTCTCAGCAAAGTGGGAATAGAGGGATCATACCTCACCATAATAAAGACCGTATATGACAAACAGACAGCCAACATCATACTCAAAAAGTAAATACTAAAAGTGTTTCTCTTAAGAACAGGAACAAGACAAGGATGTACGCTTTCAACTATTCTTATTCAACACTAGAGACCTGGTGTACGGAATTCATACATGGGTAGTATCCCTAGGCCTGTCCACCAATCAGGGCCAATCAGGATCTTCTGGCTGCCAGCCAGGGCCTTCCTTCATTCCACTCCACCCCCTGGTGGTCAGCACACATCATAGCAAGCAACCGAACTTCTGATCTCCTGATCAAACTTCCAAGGGGACACTTTACATATTAGCCTTTCATATAGATAGATAGTACTAGTTTTCCTAGCCACAGAAATCTGACAAGAACAGATACAAAACATCTAATTTGGAAAGAAGGAAGTAAAACTCTCATTTTTCTCAGATGATATGATTTTGTACATAAGAAACCCTAAAGACTCCACCAGAAAACTACTAGACATAAATAAATTTGGCAAAATTATCATCCACAAATTGATGGCATTTTTAAATACCAAAAATGAAATCTCAGAAAGAGAAACCAAAAAAAGCAATTCCATTTATCTTTGCAACAACAACAAAAACAACAAAAATTAAGATAGCAAGGAATAAATTTAACCAAGTAGGTAAAAGACCTGTATTTGAAAAACTATAGGACATAGAAAAAATAGATAAAGATGCAAAGAAATGGAAGTGTATCCCATGTTCATATTTGGAAGAATTAACATCATTAAAATGTCTATACAACCCAAGGAAATCTACAGATTCAATACAAACCCTATTAAAATACAAATAGTATACTTCACAGAGATAGAACAAATACTCCAAAAATTTACGTGGAACCATAAAAGACACCTAATAACTGCAGCAATTTTGAGACAGAATGAAATAGGAGGGATCACACTACCGGATATCAAATTATACTACAAGCCATTATAACCAAAACACCCTGGTTCTGGCACAAGAACAGGAATATAGATCAATGGATCAGAACAGAATTCCCAGAAATTGACCCAAATGATTACAGTCAATTAATATTTGACAAAGGAGGCAAGAACATACAATGAAGTAAAGACAGTCTTGGAACTCCCATTTGATCTTGTGATCCCACTTCTGGGAATATATCCTAAAAACTTTAAAACACAAATCAGAAAGAAAATATTTATGCACCCCTATGTTTATAGCATCATTATTTATAATAGCTAAGATTTGGAAACAACCCAAGTGCCTATCCAGAGGTGAATGAATTAAAAACAAAAACAAAAACAAAAAACATGGGATAGTTACTAGATGAAATACTATGCAACTGTGAAAAAGAAGGATCTCTTACCCTTTGGAACAACATTGGTGAATCTCATAAATATTATGCTAAGTGAAATAAGCCAGTCTGAGAAAGATAAATATCACATGATCTGACTTATTTGTGGAATCTAATGAAAAAAATGAATTGACCCAAAAAATAAGCCCTGAAGCTGCTTCTTTTCCAGGTCTCCCTGCAATGCTTTTTACACCAGTCTCTCCTTAGGCACCTTTGGTCCACACCTCCCTCCCAGCACCAAGGCCTCAGGTGAGTAGCTGCAAATGACAACTCCTGTCCTCTGGGTTAAAAACAAAAACAAAACAAACAAACAAAAATGAAGGGAAACTGTGACTTTCTCTCTGACCAGTTCTGGTGTGCTAGCTCCAGACTCTATCATGGCCAGCAGTTCTGCCACCTTTCATGGCTGGATGTTACATGGGTCAGGGGTCTTGGCTCTGGTGCTCTGAGCTATGAAGCCCAGCCTGTGTTCTGGGCCATTATTTTCTGAGGAAACAGACCCTCCTATAGCCCAGCGCTACTTTCTCATTCTACATCTGGAAGCTGGGTCAGTTCCTCCCATGACCTTGCCCTTCCTAAGGTCTCCAGGTGTTTTCTGTCTTTCTTGGATAAGTCTCCTCCTCAGCTGGACCTCATTGGGTAATTCCAGGTAAATGTTTTCCAAGTTAGTTGCATTTTGAGTCTGTCCTGGAAGGACATGCAGGCCAGATCTGCCTATTTGGCCACCATTTTTTCATTTCTAGTTGTAGTATTTTAATTGACAAGTCTACTATCTAAAATCATTATCCAAATTAAATCAATACCACCTTTCATTAAGAGAGATAAAAATGTACAATATTAGGTTTGCATACGAATCAATTTCTCATTTATTTCTCAACTGCTGCCTGCTCATCAAGAACTGATTCCTGAGAGGGTGAGGGGGAAGGCAGCAGAATAGACGGACGTTCCAGAGCTTTGACGCTGAACACACAGAGACAATAGCTGACGGATGCACTAGGAGTGTTTGTTGGCAAGTTAAGGGACAGTTATCCTCCAACAGAAGGTGGGGGACTGCTGGTTGGGGCTCGCTTCACCAGGCAGCCCCACTGCCACAGGGTTTTTTCTCCCAGAGCCACCAGCGCAAACGCGGAGACCATGTCATCGTGCAGTGGAAAGTGGATGTTTCCAGAAGCCTGAAAAACTACAGCTGTGGCACCCACCAAACAGCTGGGGTACGCAGAACACTACTCCCCAATTGGAACAAACACTCATATTCAGAAATGCTCTAGAAGCCACATGGAAAGAAGAGAGAACTACATAACCAGATACCTGGAGAAGAAAGACCATGGGCAGATGAAGAAACAGCCCACATATAAAAGAAAAGCAGGCATAACCAGAAAAGGAAGTAAACAAAATAGAAGCAAACATCCTTCCAGAGAAAGAGTTCAGAAAAATGGTCATAAGGTGACTGAAAAGAATGGAAGACAAATTCAAAAATATGAGTATGAAACAAAAGGAAATTATAAAGAATCAAGAAGAAATGAAAAATGATATTGCTGCAGTAAAGAATTCAATAGAAAGCATCAAAAGTAGACTAGAAGAAGCAGAGGACTGTATCAGTGAGCTAGAAAACAAGGTAGAAAAAAACACTCAAGTACAGCAGCTTATAGAAAAAAATAAATAAAAAGCAAGAGGAGAGCGTAAGGGAACTTTTGGATAACACAAAACAAAACAGCATCCACATAATTGCGGTTCCAGAAAGAGTGGAAACTCTGCAAGGAATAGAAAACCTGTTGGAAGCAATAATGACAGAAAACTTCCCTAATATAGGAAAGAAAGGACTCACACAAATCCAAGAAGTTCACAGAGACCCAAGCAAAATGAACCCCAAAAGACCGAAACCAAGACACATTATAATTAAACTGGCAAACACCAATGAAAAAGTAAGAATCTTAAAAGCAGCCAGAGAGAGACAGAAAGTTACCTACCAAGGAACCACCATCAGACTAACAACCGATTTCTCAACAGAAACTCATCAGGACAGAAAGGAATGGAATTAAAATACAAAGTCAAGCAAAGGAAGGGTCTGAATCCAAGAATGCTGTACCGAGTAAGGCTTTCAATAAAAATTGAAGATGAAATCAGGAGCTTCACAGACAAAAAAGAACTAAGGGAATTTATTACCACAAACCATCAATGCAAGAAATGTTAAAAAAAAAAAAGGAAGCGAAGAAGGAATGCAGGTATAAAGAATAAAAATGGTGACAGATAAGTACCTATCAATAATAACTTTAAATGTAAGCGGATTAAATGCTCCAATCAGAAGACATTGGGTAATGGATAGGATACAAAAACATGACCTATATATCTGCTGTCTACAAGAAACCAACCGCAGAAAAAGATGCACACAGACTGAGTGTGAAGGAATGGAAGACAGTTATTCAGGCAAATGAAAATGAAAAAAAAGCGAGGGTTGCAATACTTATATCTGACAAACTAGATCTCAAAGTGAAGGACAAAACAATATATAAGAAAGGCCACTTCATAATACTAAAGGGAGCAATCAAACAAGAAGAAATAACTCTGGTAAACATATACACACCCAATATAGGAGCATGTAAATACATTTAAAAAAAAAAACCTCCTGGAGGATAGCAGGGGAGAAATTGACAGCAATACAGTCATAGTAGGAGACTTTAATATCCCACTGTCACCATTGCATAAATTCTCTAAACAAAATCAGGAAAGAAACATCAATCCTAAATGACTCACTAGACCAATTGGAATTAAGTGACATCTTCAGAACATTTCACCCGAATTCCACAAAATATACATTCTTTTCAAGTGCACATGGATCATTTTCAAAGATAAACCATATTTTGGGTCATAGGAAAAGTCTCTTCAAATTCAAGGAGAACAAAATCATATGAAGCATCTTCTCAGATCACAGTTGCATAAAACTAGAAATAAACTACAATAAAAAAATACAAGAAATCAAACACTTGGAGACTAAACAGTATACTATTAAACAATGACTGGGTAACAAGAGAGATCAAGGAAGAAATAAAAAACATCATGGCAACAAATGACAATGACAACACAACAATACAAAATTTATGGGATCCAGTGAGAGCATTCTTGAGAGGAAAGTTCATAGCTCTACAAGCCTATTGAAAAAAAAAAAAGAAATTACCTAACTTTACAACTCAAAGAGCTAAAAAGAGAGCAACAAGAAAAACTCAGTGCAAGCAGAAGGAAGGAAATAGTAAAGATCTGAGTGGAGATATGACATAGAGACCAAAGAAACAATTCAAAAGATCAACAAAACCAAGAGCTGGTTATTTGAAAAGATAAACAAGATTGATGGACCTCTAGCCAGGTTCACCAGGAAACAAAGAGAGAGGAACTAAATAAACAAAATCAGAAATAAAAGAGGAGAAATAAAAACAGACCCCTCTGAAATAAAAAGATTGTTAAAAAATACTATTAAAACCTCTATTCCAACAAACTGTAGGAAATGGACATATTCCTAGAAAAATATAACCTTCCAAAACTCAATCAGGAAAAATCTAAATATCTCAATAGGCCTATAAATATGGAAGATATTGAAGTAGACATCAAAAAGCTTCCAGCAAACAAAAGCCCACGACCAGATGGCTACACAGGAGAGTTTTACCAAACATTCAAGGAAGAATTAAAACCTATCCTCCATAGACTATTCAAAAATATTCAAAAAGAAGGAACACTTCCACATACCGTCTATGAAGCCAGAGTCACCCTAATACCAAAACCAGATAAAGACAACAAAATGAAGTAGAATTACAGGCCAATATTCCTCATGAACATGGATGCCAAAATCCTCAAGGAAATTCTAGCAAATCAGATCCAGCAGTACATCAGAAAGATCATACACCACGACAAAGTAGGATTTATCCCAGGAATGCAAGGATGGTACAAAATCCGCAAATCAATAAAGGTGATACATCACATAAACTAATTGAGAGATAAAAATCATATAGTCATATCAATTGATACAGAAAAAGCATTTGACAAAATCCAACACTGTTTCTTGATAAAAACCCTAAGCAAGGTGGGAATAGAAGTATCATATCTCAACATCAAAAACCCATATATGATAAACCCACAGCTAACATCATACTCAATGAGCAAAAACTAAAATGATTTCCCCTAAGAACAGGAACAAGACAGGGATGCCCATTCTCACCTTTCCTGTTCGACATGGTACTGGAAGTATTAACCATTGCAATTAGACAAGAAGAAGAAATAAAAGGCATCCAAATTGGAAAAGAAGAAGTAAAGCTGTCCTTATTTGCAGATGACATGATACTGTACATAAAAAACCCAAAGAACTCCATCCAAAAACTAATAGACTTAATAAATGAATTCGGCAATGTAGCAGGATACAAAATGAATGCCAAGAAATCTATGGCATTTCTATACACTGATAGTGAAATTACAGAAAGAGAGACTAAAAAAGCAATCTCATTTACCATCGCACCAAAATAATTAAGATACCTGGGAATAAACTTAACTAAAAAAGTAAAAGACCTATAGGCAGAAAACTACAGGGCATTGAAAAAAGAGATAGAGGAAGAGGTAAACAGATGGAAGAGCATATCATGTTCATGGATTGTGAAAATCAACATCATTAAAATGGCTATACTACCCAAAGCAATCTATAGATTCAATGCACTACCTGTTAAAATACCAACGACATATTTCACAGACCTAGAAAGAACTCTCCAAAGATTCATCTGGAACAAAAAGGACCCCAAATAGCCACAGCAATCCTCAGAAAGAAGAAGAAAGTAGGTGGGATCTCAATACCAGATTTTAAGCTATATTACAAACAACTGTTCTCAAAAAGCCTGATACTGGCACAAGAACAGATACATGGACCAATGGAATAGAATAGAGAATCCAGATATCCATCCAAACCACTATGCTCAATTAATATTTGACAAAGGAGGCATGAACATTCAATGGAGTGAAAACAGCATCTTCAATAAATGGTATGAAAATTGGACAGATACATATGAAAAAATGAAATTTTATCACCAACTTACATCATACACAAAAATAAACTCTAAATGGATATAGAACTTAAACATAAGATGGGAAACCATAAAAGTACTAGAAGAACCCACAGGCAGCACAATCTCAGACATATGCGGAAAGAACTTCTTCACTGATACGGCTCCAAGGGCAATGGAAGCTAAAGAGAAAACAAACAAATGGGACTACATCAAAATAAAAAGCTTTTGCACAGCAAAAGAAACCATCAACAAAACAACAAGAAAGACCACTCTGTGGGAGAAAATATTTGCAAATATTATCACTGATAAAGGTTTAATCTCTAACATCTACAGCCAACTTATACAACTTAATAAAAGGAAGATAAATTATCCAATAAAACAATGGGCAACGGACCTAAATGAACTTTTCCAAAGATGACAGAAGGCCAAGAGACACATGAAAACATGCTCCAAGTCACTCACTAATTATATGAGAGATGCAAATCAAAAAGACAATGCTATACCATCTCACACCTGTCAACAAATCAAAAAAAGACAAATGTTGGCGAGGATGTGGAGAAAAACGAACCCTTGAGCACTGCTGTTGGGAATGCAGTCTGGTGCAGCCACTATGGAGAACGCTATGAAGTTTCCTCAAAAATTAAAAATAGAACTCCCATTTGACCAAGCAATCCCACTGTTAGGAATATATCCTAAGAAATTAGCAACACCAATCGGAAAGGATTTATGCACCCCTATGTTCATAGCAGCACAATTTACAATAGCTACAATTTGGACACATCCTAGGTGCCCGTCAGCAGATGAGTGGATCAGAAAACTATGGTCCATCTACACAATGGAATGCTATGCTGCCATAAAAAAGAAGGAATTCTTACCATTTGCAGCAACCTAGATGGAACTGGAGAGCCTTACGCTAAGTGAAATAAGCCAGTCAATAAAAGAAAAACACCACATAAACTAGAACATTATAAACTGATGAACGAAAAGATAGATACAGAGGCAGTAAAGCATCAAACAACTGTCAAATTATGGCAAGAAGATGAAGGAGAGGTGGGGTAGATAAGAGATCAACCAAAGGACTTGTATGCATGCATATAAGCATAACCAATGAATACAGGACACTGGGGTATTAGGGTATGCTTGGTGGGGGCAGTGGCAATAGGAATATATGTATACATTTAATACATTAATAAAAAAAATTAAAAATAAAAATAATAAAAAGAAAGCTAATAAGAACAAAAACAACAAAAAAGAACTGATTTCTGTGTTATCTATATTAATAAAAACGTAATATGCAGGCACGTTGGGGGCGGGCAGGAGCGCCCGACTCTTCCAGAAGCCCCGGATATCGCCTCGTGCCCAGGCTGAGCCAGCGTCAGTCTTTTCCTCTCTTGCTGGCTCAACTATGGCGGCCGTGAAGAGCCTGAACCCCAAAGCCGAGGTGGCCCGAGCCCAGGCCGCGTTGGCAGTCAACATCAGCGCGTCCCGGGGTCTGCAGGACGTGCTGAGGACCAACTTGGGGCCTAAGGGCACCATGAAGATGCTTGTTTCTGGTGCTGGAGACATCAAGCTTACTAAAGATGGCAATGTGCTTCTTCATGAAATGCAAATTCAACACCCAACAGCCTCCTTAATAGCCAAAGTAGCGACAGCCCAGGATGACATAACTGGTGACGGTACCACGGTGAATGTCCTAATCATTGGAGAACTGCTGAAACAGGAGGATCTCTACATTTCTGAAGGTCTTCATCCCAGAATAGTAACAGAAGGATTTGAAGCTGCAAAGGAAAAGGCACTTCAGTTTTTGGAACAAGTCAAAGTAAGCAAGAGATGGACAGGGAAACACTCATAGATGTGGCCAGGACATCTCTGCGTACTAAAGTTCATGCGGAACTTGCTGATGTCTTAACAGAGGCTGTAGTTGATTCCATTTTGGCCATTAAAAAACAAGATGAACCTATTGACCTCTTCGTGGTTGAGATCATGGAGATGAAACATAAATCTGAAACCGATACAAGCTTAATCAGAGGTCTTGTTTTGGACCATGGCGCACGGCATCCTGATATGAAAAAAAAGAGTAGAAGATGCATATATCCTTACATGCAATGTGTCGTTAGAATATGAAAAAACAGAAGTGAATTCTGGCTTTTTTTACAAGAGTGCAGAAGAGAGAGACAAACTAGTAAGAGCTGATAGAAAATTCATTGAAGATAGAGTTAAAAAAATAATAGACCTGAAAAAGAAAGTCTGTGGTGACTCAAATAAAAGTTTTGTTGTTATTAATCAAAAGGGAATTGACCCATTTTCCTTAGATGCTCTTGCAAAAGAAGGCATAGTAGCTCTGCGCAGAGCAAAAAAAAAGAAATATGGAAAGGCTGACTCTTGCTTGTGGTGGAGTAGCTCTGAATTCTTTTGAGGACCTAAATCCTGATTGTTTGGGACATGCAGGACTTGTCTATGAGTATACATTGGGAGAAGAGAAGTTTACCTTTGTTGAGAAATGTAACAATCCTCGCTCTGTTACATTATTGGTCAAAGGACCAAATAAGCACACACTCACTCAAATCAAAGATGCAATAAGAGATGGCTTGAGGGCTGTTAAAAATGCTATTGATGATGGCTGTGTAGTTCCAGGTGCTGGTGCAGTGGAAGTGGCTATGTCACACGCCCTAGTGAAATACAAGCCCAGTGTAAAGGGCAGGGCCCAGCTTGGAGTTCAAGCGTTTGCTGATGCATTGCTCATTATTCCCAAGGTTCTTGCTCAGAATTCTGGTTTTGATCTTCAGGAAACACTAGTTAAAGTTAAAGCAGAACATTCAGAATCAGGTCAACTTGTGGGTGTGGACTTGAACACAGGTGAGCCAATGGTAGCAGCAGAAGTGGGCGTATGGGATAATTATTGTGTAAAGAAACAGCTTCTTCACTCTTGCACTGTGATTGCCACCAACATACTCCTGGTCGATGAGTTCATCTGGAACAAAAAAAGACCACGGATAGCTACAGCAATTCTGAGAAAACAGAATAAAGTAGGTGGGATCTCAATACCAGACTTTAAG